>SKCR01027108.1:0-43633 GCA_019454045.1 Zanthoxylum bungeanum | reverse complement strand
CCAGCGATCAACCACTCCACAAATGATTCACCATAAGTGATTCAATATATCAATCCTATATTTAATAACTGGAACTGTAATCTAATTTATGAAACAACATGTCACCCATCTTTTACACTAAAGAAAAAATGAAGTATGAGAGTCAGACCATTCACACAAAGTTTCAGCAATCTAAGAGCACTTTAAAACATTCACCCCTAAAACCAATAACCATTCCAGTCAAATCAAGGCAGTGTCAATAAATCCAATACCCTTGGCATCCAACTTTTTCGACATCAAAAGGAAAATTGTAAATCACATCTAAATCTCTCCATCATATCACCAAAAAAACCCCACGCCTTATATGAATACACATTATATAAAGGCTAAAAATTCAATTTACATCAATCTCAAATTTCGCAAAAGAGATTGAAAGCTCCAATTGCTCCTAATTTTGAAACTTCCTTCCACCTAAAGTGGCAACAATTGTAAGACTTTCTAAAAGCAATATCTACAGTTTATGAACTCAAAAAGAAGATGTTTTGTATAAAAAGAAGATTAGTAGCAAATTTATGTCTTGCAAGCATAATTTGAGAATATAATAATAAACTAGAGTCCAGATAGAATGAATAAAGAAAACAGGGACCATATTGTTTAAGGATTTGATAACTTCTGAGTAGAACAAACCAAAAATACAATCAAGAATGGGAACAATGGAAACCTGTTGGTTAATTGGTGCTCCTCCATACACAACACCACCTTGACACCAGTTTGATAGGAGAACTTCTTGGCTTCATTGTGTATCTGCAAGTACATCATAAACGACAAAAATGATTAATATCCAGTTTCAAAATTTTCAAGCTCTAAGAAAGCACATCACATAAATGGTCTAAATAACAATCCTGCCTGAGATGATAGTTCTCTTGTAGGGGCAAGAATAAGAGCCAGAGGATAAACAGTCCGTGCTTCACGTGGTCTCTGTACATACTGCTCCCGCATTATCCCACTAATAATTGGAAAACAAAAGGCAGCTGTCTTCCCTGAACCTGTCTGAGCACAGGCCATTAAATCCCGTCCCGCGACTGATATAGGAATCGCATGACGCTGAACTGGAGTGGGTTTGACATACTTGCACCTCTTAATATTAATATTCAACCCTTCCCCCAAATCTATTTCTGCAAATGTATTGACAGGCAGGGGCACATTTTCCCCGTTCGTCTCCACCGGAATATCCTCATAAGCATCGAAATTGATACCTGTGTTTTCTTCTTCAGCAAACGCCTTCTCTGCATCATCATCATCACCAAATGGGTTCACTTCACGTTCTCTTCGGTCCCACCCTCCACTTCTATTATTCCAACCACCGCCACCTCTACCACCAGAACCATAACCCTGACTACGCCTAAAATCAGGCCTTGGGGCACCACCCCAGCGGGGCCCACTAGCAGGTTCACTAGCTTCTCGTGACAGAGCAGGGGGATCAAATGAGGTCGGTTGCTTGTTACGGAGATGTGGCGGAACATAAGAGGATCGTGTAGGACGAGGTACGGCATTGGTATTAGAAGAAGCGGGGGCTGCATTCTCAGATGCAGAGACTGAATCAGTCCACGAAGTTCTCATAATTGCAAAATTTACCACTCGTCTTGACAAATATAACCAAATGCTCCCCCACGCTGTATCAAAAATTCTCGTTCCTTCTAACAAACTAATTAGCGGATCAAAACCCTGAAAATCCACAATGCAAGTACCACGATGCTAAATGAAACAAACAAAGTAAAATAGAATAGTAAAAAGATCACAAAACAAATAATTGGATCTAAAAATGTAAAAATAAAAATAAAATGTAACGAAATTTCCAAAGTATTGCATGATGAACAAAAAGACACTAACTAGATTACAATCCAAAACAAAAGCAGGCATTAACCAAAGAGAACAAAACCGCCGAAATTTCAACATAACATAAAACAACAACATTCATACAATGCGATTTCAAAACGAAATACAAATGCAAGTTCTTCAAGAAGGCGCGAACCCAAAATAAGAAAAAAAATTCGAGACTTAAATCTGCAAACTCGGAAAAAAAAAAAAAAAAAAAAAAAAAAACCTAATTTCCTTGTAATTTTAGGGATCGGACACAAGCGCAAGTATCGGTTAAAACATGCAAGACAGATATTTCTATTTGTTTTTTCAAGAAGAACAAATTTTACCTTCGTTTGAAAATCAGATCAAAATCAAATCTCTTTCTTCGTTTATTCTTCTTATTTTCGTTGCTGTGTTGTGTTGTGTGCACCAAATAGGAGATTTTTAATTTTTTTTTCTAAAATATCTAAAAACACACATTGTAATTAATGTCCGTACAATATGGGCTTGCGTCATAAAACTAAATTGATGGTGTTTGAGTGTTTTGCTTTTACTGAAAGGCAATTAATTGAAATTTGTCATTCTTTTTTTGATTGGTTAGCGTTGAAGCAGAATAATTTTGATCTACTTTTGTATTAGGTGGCGTGTGAATCTGACGTGTGCGCGTGTGGGGCACGGTGAAACCTGATTGGAGAATGGGAAAGTATTGTTATCAGATATTTTGTGTTGTGATGTGAGTAGGTTACGTGTGTAAATTGGAGTTGCCATCTAAATAAAATTATGAAATGTATACTTCGATTGTGCTTTGGCAACGGGTTTGAGATGAAAAATTATGTCAGTTTTCTTTTGTGGGTCTCATCTCGTATATTGTTAAATCTCATCATATTCTATTAAATTATGTCTTATTTTATTATATCGTCTCATTTCGTTTGAATTTTCAGGATAAATTTTTATCCCATCCCATTCCATTTTTAAAATAGGATATAAAAATATGTCAGAAACGGCGGGATCTCGTTGACAAAATGGGACAACATCGTCTCCAATGAGCATGACTTGGTAGTGTAGGGTTCAAGACCTCACATTGAGATTCTGGGTTCAAATCTATAGAATGCGTTTTTTATAAGAGCCTGTGATAACCGAGAATTTTTCTTGTTCCGTTTAAGTTCTGAATGAATAATTTAACGATGTGATTTCCAACAATTAAAAAAAAAAAATTGGGACAACATCTCCCCAAATAAAAGTATTTAGAAGCCATATAAATTATCAAAATTACCTGTGTGACGAACAAGTGCCCCTCTTACAGATCATTATGTGACACGTCACTCTGGTACATATCACCACGTAACATAAATGATGATTTGACATTGGAACATAATACATGTTACATCATTCGAAATATTTTTTTAATAATAAGGGGTTGACTAAAAAAGAGCCATGTATCTCACTATCTCTCTCATACATGCAAAGAGAAAAAAACAAGCGGCAGCCAAACAATAAAAAACAAAAAAAAAATTGTTGTGGTCCTTAGATTAAAATAATATTTTTTAAAATAAAAAAAAATATTTATTAAATATTTACAAAATAATAAAAATAAAATATATTATAATAAATTGCTTTCATGTTTAATGATAATTTTCAGGTTTAATAATCAAAATTTTAAATTAATTGTTGAAAGTTTCAAGTCAGTATTGATTATTGGTATTTGTTAGATGGTATGGGTTTCAAAGTTTAATGCTTTAAGTTTCATATAATTTTTCAAGTATTAAAATAATTTCAAGTTATTACTTTATATTTCAAGTTTAATAGTTATGATTTCAGGTTAATGATTAAATGTGGTGATTTTAAATATATTTGTATTATTTTCAAATTTAATGGTTATAGTTTCAGGTTTAATGATATAAGTTTCGTATAATTTTTCAAGCATTGAAAGAGTTTCAAGTTATTGCCCAATATTTCAAGTTTAATGATATATTTTTTCAAGCATTAAAAGAGTTTAAAGTTATTGTTCAATATTTCAAATTTAATGGTTATGGTTATGGTTTCACGTTAATGGTTAAGTAATATAATTTCAAATATATTCGTATTGGTTTCAAATTTAATGGTGCTGGTTTCAGGTTTAATGATATATGTTTCATAACTTTTCCTCTGAAAAAACCCTAACCCTCAAAAGATTTGTAGTGCGCTGACCACATAGTCAAGGGTGGTCGGCGGCACCATTTTCAATTTTCAATTCCAAATCCAACTTCTTCTTTCCTTCCATTTCGTTTCCTCACCAACCCTTCTCATGCCCAACACCCCCCCCCGCTCCCCCTTCCTCTAACTTTTGTCACCCCCTGTGTTTCTAGTTCTGTCGCCCCCTGTGTTTTTTATTTCTTTCCTTTTCGCTCCCCTCTGTTTTCCCTTTCTTGTTTTTCTCTTTTTTTTCATTCTTTTTGGCATCGGTGGTTCACCGATGAAAAATCAGGTGAACCACTCGACAGCCCACCTTCCCTTTTTGTTGTGTGTGTTTTTGGCTTGTGTTTAGGTGTGGATTTTGTTGCCCGGATATGTTGGATCTGTGGTTCCACTCTTCGTAGTGGTTTTATGTCCAATTTTATGTTGGTTTTTTTATGTTCGTGCAGGATTTAATAATCTTTTCATCAACATACAAAAGATTTGATGCAGATTAATGTGGTAGATCAAATGGTGAATATTGAAGTTTTTCAAAATTTATCGGGACATTTACTTTGTCTTATAGATCTATTAGTTTTTTGTATTAGATTGGTTATATGTTGTTGTAAAAGTTTATGTTCAAAATATGTTTTGTGTTGTTTCACTTCTAATTATGAATATGTAGTCACCGACTTTGCACTGAGGCTGAGGTGGGGAGACCAGGTCAGACCCGCAATTCCTCATGTCTCTAAGTAGTTTTAGGTGTGAATATGTATTTCTTTTAGTTACGGGAAACACATTATGTATATTTTATCGTGTATTATTATGTTTTATCCTAATTAGCTTGAATCTTATGATTTTCTAAGTTTATTTTCGAGCTATTATTTGGCTGTGTAATTACACCTTTATGGTGTTTTTATGAATGAATTTCATTTCATCTTAAAAAAAACGATATATGTTTCATAATATTTTTCAAGCATTAAATGAGTTTTAAGTTATTGGTTGATATTTTAAGTAGGGGGTGTTCATGGGTCGAGTCATGCGGGGTCAGGTCGAGTCGGAAAAATTCATAATATATATATTTTTATGATATAATTTAGATAGGATTTACAGTTAAACCAAAATATGATAAATTAACTAAAGATGAAAATGAGAAAAATCATTAATTGCGGGTCGAATCAGGTCTGATCCGAAATTATATTTTTTATTTTGCAAACCAAACCGAGTCAGGTCGAGTTGCGTCGGGTCGCAGGTTAACCCGATGAACACCTCTAATTTTAAGTTTCATGGTTATGGTTTCAAGTTAATGGTTAAATGAGGTGATTTCAAATATATTGGTATTGGTTTCAAGTTTAATTGTTATAATTGCAGGTTCAATGTTATAAGTTTCATATTATTTTTTAAGTAATAAATGAATTTCAAAGTTATTGCTTAAGATTTCAAGTTTAATAATTATTATTTTAGGTTAATGGTTAACTGAGATGATTTTATATATATTAATATTATTTTCAAGTTTAATGGTTCTAATTTCAGGTTTAATGTTATAAGTTTCGTAATATTTTTCAACCATTAAAAAAGAGTTTCAAGTTATTGTCCTATATTTCATGATGGCCAAATTTGGTGCCATGAACAGTGGCGCGCCATTGTTCATTGTTGGGGGATGAGTACAATAAGCGCATAACTTATGTCAGCAAGGAATTGGGCCCCCTGGTACGCGAAAAGCTGCTCTGTTTGTTACGAGAATACATAGATTGTTTTGCATGGGACTATAATGAGATGCCTGGCCTAGATAGGACTTTGGTGGAGCATAGACTGCCAATCCTGTCAAGTCATATGCCTCATAGGCAGCCTCCGCGAAGGTTCGCGCCTAATGTTATGCCTGATATTAAAAAAGAGATCGAACGACTGTTAGAAGCAGAATTTATCAGAACGACTAGATATGTAGAATGTTTGTCCAACATCGTCCCAGTTAGGAAAAAGAACGGGAAGATAAGGATCTGCATAGATTTCAGGAACTTGAATCTAGCAACGCCAAAAACCAATACCCAATGCCGACGGTCGACTCCCTGGTAGATTCCACGGCAGGGTATCAGGTATACTCATTTATGGATGGGTACGCAGGTTATAACCAGATTTACATTGCTGAGGACGACGTGCACTGTATGGGCCAAATTTGGTCCAGGGGTAGTTTCGTCATTTTACTTCAGGCCCAATACTGGACGCACCCCTAAAGCCTCATAATCAAACCCCAAAGACATAATGTCAGTCCATGCCTGATGAGGACCAACACCTGTAACCGGAGGACCGTCCAGAGGTCGGCCCACGTAACGCCTCAGTTCATAAACACCATTCATAAACTCAACAGTTGCCAGCCAACAAAGGGCAAACACAATAAAACCCCCCTCATGAAGTCAACCGTTATCGACGCCCAACGGACAAGCATTCAAAGAGCAGTAAATGCACACAAGGGCGTGTATATAAGAGAAAAGGATCTAGAAGAACAGGGGGGAGGAACTCCCTGCTTTCATATACACAGCTTAAGGTTACCCTTTAGATAGCTCACAACAGCTCCCACCTATCGCCCCATGGCATAACATGGGAACCAAGGTAATATCTACCATGATTCTCCATCCTACAATGTTTATAGCCCATCTCCATTACTGACTTGGGCGTCGGAGTGCCCCCGGCACCCACCACACCGGTGGGTAGTCTACTCCCGCTCACCCTACACCTTTGTTTTGCAGGATCGCTAGTGCCCCTCTCTATAAATTCTCGATTGTGGACCTCGGGCGTAAACCAGCGTCTACAGTTTGGCGCCCACCGTGGGGCCCAAGCGATTCATAGCATTCTCCATCTACGATCATTTCAAACACCCATACTTATATGGCATCACGCGACGAGTAAACTCAAAATCTTATGACCACCAAATTAGCCATCCTCCAAAGATAATCACAAACATTGGAACACATTTCTTCAACCTCCTAAAGGCCTGAAGCTAAAGGTCACCCTAAAAATCTAAATAATTTGATATGATCTATTACAAGCATTTAACAGTGGGGCAAGCAGAAATCCACCATCAGACGATCGTCCACAAAGCCACCAAAGAAGAAGCCATATCCACCAGTCGACTAATCGCAGTTAGTCATTACCTTCAATGGAATTGTATTTCCTACCATTTACCACTGGTGATATGAAACTGGCATAAAGAAAGTGTCCCGAACGACGGTACCCGAGTAAAGTCTTGGCGTGGACATCCCAATTAACATTGCCAGGTATGGCTTCTACTTTTTAGTAATTTCCCGATCGACATTAGAAAGACATGAGACTTGTGATAGATATCATAGTTGGTATTATAATTTGTAGTATGTTACGGGTGTCCCAATCGACACAACGATTTACAACTAGGTACTGGTTTTGGATGGCTCAGTCGACATTAACAATGTCTGGCATATAACTTGTTAGGAATGTCCAACTCGATATTAGAGTGTTATTGAGGATGTCCCAATTGATATTACTTTATGTAGCTTGTCACTTGTTAAAGATTCCACTCGACACCCCACATAACACCAAGTTTAAGATCTCATCCGACATGAGATGGAAGAAGACTTAGCTTGACTGAGGTACCATTAGTTAAAACATAAACCAATTTTCTGTATGACAAAATGGATAGCCAACAATTTCATACTACATCGGTTGATTGTTATCTCCCTCAAAGGACATAAGAGGATAGTCGTTTTCTCCATACGATAAAATGGTTATCAACTCCACACTACATCCAGAGATCGACATCTTCTCCAAACGACTAAGAACATTTTTATTCTTTCGGATGATATGTATGATCTATCATCCCCTCCAGACGACATACACGTAATATCGTCTCATCCAGACTACATTGATATAATGTCGTCTGCTTCGTGGGACGTGGAAGGATTGTCATCACCTTCTGTCCACACGAAGATTTTTCATCTCCTCCAGACTACGTGAAAGGCAAGAGATGACATATTCTCCAGTGAGCTGCTCCACTCGCCAAAG
This sequence comes from Zanthoxylum bungeanum, assembly GCA_019454045.1. Lineage (NCBI taxonomy): Eukaryota > Viridiplantae > Streptophyta > Magnoliopsida > Sapindales > Rutaceae > Zanthoxylum > Zanthoxylum bungeanum. Next base: position 35,611 of record SKCR01027108.1, on the reverse strand, counting down.
ATCCGTGAGCAACCATTATCAACAAAGTTGCATGAAACCGTGCCAAAAGAGTACGAGAGGAAAAAAAATCTCAGTTTCTTTGAATCGACACTTTAGCCACACTGTCAAGCTTGTTATACTTGTGGTATTGAAGGCCTAACCAAGCAAGAAGCAAAGTCCTTAATAAAATAAAATCAGTCAGCCCACAAGCTTGATAGAAAACCAGTGATAAAAAGCATCGACAGGCCCAACAAAAGCCCATCAGTGCATTCTGCTTGGTCCCCTCATCCACGTACGACATGCATGAGTTGAGTAGCCAATTTGTCGGATCAAAAACAGCTTTCACAAAGAAATAGCCCTGAATAGTTACCAAACAAGTCAAACGTACTGCACCATCCAATCAATTATCAAAACCTGACCATGAGCAACAAGAAACATCCCAAAACAAAGAAATGAGATAGCCAAAAAGCTTAGCAGCCCACGAAGCAAAACCAACGCATGACAACCCACGAGTAGAACAAGGCCCAAAAACACGAACGAAAAGCCCAACGAACCAAGCGAAAGCACCCAAACTTTAATTGAGGCCCCAAATGAGGGTTATTGAGTCTGGTAGAGACTTTTAGAGAATGCAAGAAACTCAGTCTATATCATACCGCAGACGAAATATCCTCTATTACCTTGTCAACCGTAGTTGAGCTTTTGTCAAAATCCCTTATGTTTCTCTCAAACCGAATGATAAAAGAATTCCTAGAGTTATGACCAGTATACCATAACAGATTATATGAGTGGTATCTTGCTCCATGTGTGGGCATGCTCTGAGGTGAGGCATATATGACTTGGTAATATGCCCAGCTCATCTGAATTTGTCTTCTTCTACATGATTAGACTGTCACCACGTACAGCCTTCATTCGACACTAGCAAGGTCGCCACACACTACTCTCTATTCCATGAGTCAGATGCAAAATTGTCGAACGGCAGTCCACTACTCGCACGAATGAATTCAAATTATGGGCTGTAAATTGTGTCGAACGGCAATCCACTACTCCCTCCCCTGACAGTAACGCACAAGCACGGGGTAGAGTTCAATCTCACCAAGCATATTATCAGCAAGCAGAAGTCTGGCATTTTCACGAGCATCTAGCAGACATTATTTGGTTCTACACATGGGAGTCAAGCCAAATTTCATACCCCCATTACATTCAAATTGCCACAAGTATACATGGAAAGTTGATTGTTACCAAAAAAAAAAAAAAAAAAAAAAAAAAAAAGATGACTTTCACCAAGATTCGCATGGCTACACGCTGATTGAAGGAAACTTTCCTGCCATGTGTTGCCCATGACCATGCGCAAGACACCCATCATGAATACCCATGTCGTCTCAACATACAGACTGCCCATCACCAAACTCATTACCTCATTCGACAATAAACAAATACACTCATTCTCGCACCAATCTTGGAAGTTCGTCACCTCTATATGCTTTATCAAGGCATGTTTTCTCCCTTTCAGAGAGGGCTGAGCAGAGGCAGATGAGGATGAAAGAGCAGCGACAATCAATACCTCCGACTGCGACGTCGAGTCGGCTCTCACCTCCGACCTCACACTTTTGACACATCTCGAGCCAAGGAGATCGCCGGCTCCATGATGGCTCAGGATCCTGGCTTGTTGCGCCAGACAGTTTGCTCTAGCACCATGGCTTCTGGATGGCTCGGTTTAATGCAACCTCTCTGTCGATGGTTGGCGATGTAGAAGACTGGTTTTGGGGATTGCTTGTAGATTTGGTTTTGGGGATCATTTGTCGTATCAAGTGTAGGCTGAACACAAAGCTCTATTGTCGCATGAATAGCTTGTTGAATGGAATTATACTTTGCCAGATGTAGGCTCTTCAAAAGTCATAGTATATAGCCCCACTTTGCCCTTAGCCCAAAAGAACCCATTTCAAGAATAATAAACGACACCGGCCCCTTCATCAGTCCATGGGCCTACAATCCAGTTCACCAACTCACAGCCCATTTTGTACAAGTGTTCGACCCAAGTGACACCTGAAAGGTTTGAATTGAATAAAAATTAAACATATCTAAAGCAACTTAAATCAACATCACTCATACTGGCCGTGTTAATTAAATGATTCAATTACTTTCCATAATACATGTGAGCATCTTCACGCTCAACTTTTGGTCAACAAGATTGTGATAAGCTTGGTAGTTGGTGATGGATTTTGCTGCTTCATTAGCCATTGTGGAACTCGTTACTTTATGCCTTCATATAAGTTTCTCTTACACGACATTCTGACTTTTGAGGTTGGCTAGCCCTTTTGATCATTTACGTGTGAATATCGGTTAAATGGACTTAATAGAAGTTTATTCGACCGTTCATTTAGACATCCTTCAGATCCATATAATTATAGTGTAATGGGCCTTCTTCAAGTTTAGTAGAATGCAGATTCAGTTGAACTTACATCAAGTTCGTTCGACTAACAGTTTCATGGACTTTCATTATTTTTGCTCGACCATAGTCTCATGACCTTCATCAGGTCTAGTAGGTTGAAGACTCATTGATCCATGTTTAGATCATGTAGGATGAGGAGTGGAGACCTTCATGAATCTTTCATCACGACTTGAGTATGTAGACTCCTCAATGTGCCTTCATTAGGTATAATGGAGTGGTTTGATTCTCATGTACGTTCTTTGGAAGTGTATAGACTTTGTAGGACCTCATTGGGTCAAATGGAGTGTAGGCTACGATGTACCTTATTCGTGAGCAGTAGAACGAAAACTTGCTTAAATCCCCATCATATCTGGTAACTAGAATCATGGAGATTTCTCTGACTGTCGTCTGATTTAATCGATTGAAGACATTCCTCATGGCTCATATAGAGTCAACATATGACTTTCACCCAGACTAGGGAAAAATTTGAAGAACTCCCATGGTCCTTGACCTGTAGTGTGGAGATTATAGTGATCTCATCAAGTCCAGTCGACCAAGGGGACATACCCCCACGAATTTCCCACGACAGATGAGGCATGTCGAGTGAAATTCAGATCCTGAATCCTGACATGGTTCAGTCGACCAAGGGGACATACCCCCAGTGAATTTCACACAACATATGAAAAATGTCGACTGAAATTCTTATCTTGATCCCAAACATGGTTTAGTCGACCAAGGGGACATACCCCCACGAATTTCCCACGACAGATGAGGCATGTCGAGTGAAATTCAGATCCTGAATCCTGACATGGTTCAGTCGACCAAGGGGACATACCCCCAGTGAATTTCACACACATATGAAAAATGTCGACTGAAATTCTTATCCTGATCCCAAACATGGTTTAGTCGACCAAGGGGACATACCCCCAGTGAATTTCACACAACATATGAAAAATGTCGACTGAAATTCAGATCCTGAATCCTGACATGGTTCAGTCGACCAAGGGGACATACCCCCAGTGAATTTCACACAACATATGAAAAATGTCGACTGAAATTCTTATCCTGATCCCAAACATGGTTTAGTCGACCAAGGGGACATACCCCCACGAATTTCCCACGACAGATGAGGCATGTCGAGTGAAATTTAGATCATGAATCCTGACATGGTTCAGTCCACCAAGGGGACATAACCCCACGAATTTCCCACGACATATGAGACATGTCGAGTGAGATTCAGATCCTGAATCCTGACATGGTTCAGTCGACCAAGGGGACATACCCCCAGTAAATTTCACATGACCTATGAAAAATGTCGACTGAAATTCTTATCCTGATCCCAAACATGGTTCAGTCGACCAAGGGGACATACCCCCACGAATTTCCCACGACATATGAGACATGTCGAGTGAAATTCAGATCCTGAATCCTGACATGGTTCAGTCGACCAATGGGACATACCCCCAGTGAATTTCACACGACATATAAGACATGTCGAGTGAAATTCAGATCCTGAACCTTGACATGGTTCGTTCGTCCAAGGGGACATACCCCCAGAGACCATCACACGACACTTGAGGCGTGTCGAATGAACGTTTGATCCTGAACCCAAACATGGTTCAGTCGACCAAGGGGACATCCCCCTTGGACTCACTCTGAGTCAAGTTGTAGACATGGATTACACATGTCGTATGACTTATACCTTCCTAGACTCATCAAGTTCAGTCGTCAGGGGACATCCCCCATGATTCATGTCGAGTCAAGTCGTAGACATAGAATACACATATTGTAAGACTTATATCCCGACCAACATCTGATTCGGTCAACTGGGTACATCTCCAATAACTCATGTAGAGTCAAGTTCATAACTTTACATTCATTTGATTCAATCAATAGGCAGCATCAACGCTCGAATACACCAACATACTATGACATCGACCGAGTCGACACACCCGATAAGTACTCTCCAAGCCAATGACTTTTGACTTAGAGAGTAGGGGACAAACTGTATGGGCCAAATTTGGTCCAGGGGTAGTTTCGTCATTTTACTTCAGGCCCAATACTGGACGCACCCCTAAAGCCTCATAATCAAACCCCAAAGACATAATGTCAGTCCATGCCTGATGAGGACCAACACCTGTAACCGGAGGACCGTCCAGAGGTCGGCCCACGTAACGCCTCAGTTCATAAACACCATTCATAAACTCAACAGTTGCCAGCCAACAAAGGGCAAACACAATAAAACCCCCTCATGAAGTCAACCGTTATCGACGCCCAACGGACAAGCATTCAAAGAGCAGTAAATGCACACAAGGGCGTGTATATAAGAGAAAAGGATCCAGAAGAACAGGGGGGAGGAACTCCCTGCTTTCATAGCTCACAACAGCTCCCACCTATCGCCCCATGGCATAACATGGGAACCAAGGTAATATCTACCATGATTCTCCATCCTACAATGTTTATAGCCCATCTCCATTACTGACTTGGGCGTCGGAGTGCCCCCGGCACCCACCACACCGGTGGGTAGTCTACTCCCGCTCACCCTACACCTTTGTTTTGCAGGATCGCTAGTGCCCCTCTCTATAAATTCTCGATTGTGGACCTCGGGCGAAAACCAGCGTCTACATGCACAAAATGGCCTTTAGGTGCCCAGGGTCTCTAGGGTGCTACGAATGGGTGGTGATGTCGTTCGGCCTAAAAAACGTTGGTGCCACATATGACATATCTACGGGCCATGAATTCAATCTTTCATGACATGATTGGCATGTTTGTGGAAGTCTATGTGGACGATATAGTATCTAAATCCGTAACCACGGATGAACATTTTAGCCATTTTACATCGGCCTTTGAGCGAATGAGAAAGTTCAAGCTAAAACTGAACCATGCCAAGTGTGCTTTTGGGGTGTGCGCGGGCAACTTTTTAGGATTTCTTGTACACCAACGGGGAATCGAGATCGATACCAATAAATCTCGGGCAATTACTGAAGCTATGCCACCCCGAAACAAAAAGGAGTTGCAATGGTTTCTAGGGCAGGTTAACTTCCTAAGGCGATTTATCTCGAATTGTGCAGGAAAGACCAAAGCTTTCTCCTTTTTGTTGAAGTTAAAGGGCGAGGAAGAGTTCGTTTGGACCGAAGAGCATCAACAAGCATTTGATATACTGAAGGCATATTTGTCACAGCCGCCGGTGATGGTGCCTCCAGTGTCAGGAAAGCCAATCAAGTTGTACATAGCGGCTGAGGAGCAATCCATAGCTGGGATGATCGCGCAAGATGACGACAAAAATGTTGAAAGAGCCATCTATTACATCAGCAGACAATTACTGACTTATGAACGTAATTATTCTCCATGGAGAAATTATGTTTGACTTTATATTTCACATATATTAAACTACGTGCTTACCTTAGGCCGAACATTATATATATGGTCACGAAAATCAATATAATAAAATACATATTTTACTGACTTATGAACGTAATTATTCTCCCATGGAGAAATTATGTTTGACTTTATATTTCACATATACTAAACTACGTGCTTACCTTAGGCCGAACATTATATATATGGTCACGAAAATCAATATAATAAAATACATATTTTCCCGTCCTATCTTGCATCAAAGAGTTGGTTTCTGGTCACTGTCACTCTTAGAATTCGACATACGGCACGAACCCCAAAAGGCTGTCAAAAGTCAAGCGTTGGCCGATTTTCTGGCCGATCATCCATGCTTAAGCACAACCAGGGAAAGAGAACTAGATTTGGACGAATGCAGCCTAAAGCCATGGACGATGCATTTCGACGGATCCAGCACAGCAGAAAGGGCTGGAATAGAGATTGTCCTAGTTAGCCAATTGGGAGAACCTTTCCAAGTCTTAGCCAAATTGAACGAGTACTGCACCAATAACCAGGCAGAATATGAAGCCCTGATACTAGGGTTGGAAATGCTCCTCAACATGGGAGTAACCCATGCGTCTATCAAGGGAGACTCGCAGCTGGTAATCCAACAAGTAATAGGAACTTATAAATGCCAAAGTCCATCGGTCGTGGCATTATTGGATATGGCCAAAAAATTAGTAGAACGATTCGATTACGTTGACTTGGAATACGTTCCAAGGGCGAAGAACTAATTGGCCAATAATTTAGCCCAAGCAGCCTCCGGGTATAAACAAACCAACATAAGTGGGGTGTATAGAAGCGAAGAAGTCAAGCCAACCCTCACAGGGCGAGCTGAAAAAACAGACGTCACGATCCTAGAAGTAGAGGACGATTGGAGAAACGAAATCAGGGCGTTCTTAACACAGCCTGAAGTAGGAAAATACCGAAGATTGAAGCTTAAAGCCTTGAACTACGTAATGTTAGGAGACGTGCTCTATAAGAAACGACAAGACGGGCTGTTGTTGAAATGCGTAGGGCCATCAGAATCCAAAACTATCATGGCCGAAGTACACGAAGACATCTGTGGGGCTCACCAAGCTGGAATCAAGATGAGATGGTTAATCATACGAAGCGGTTATTATTGGCCGAAGATGGGGGAATCATGCGTCTCATACGCCAAAGGGTGCGTAGCTTGCCAGAAGCACGGTCTCATTCAAAGGGCCCCAGCAACCGAGATGACCCCAATCATTAAGCCTTGACCGTTTATGGGATGGGCAATAGACTTGATAGGGAAAATCTATCCCGCATCAAGTAAAAGGCACACATTTATTGTTGTTGCCACTGATTTCTTTACCAAGTGGGTAAAAGTCATCTCAGTTGTAGAAATCTCACAAGAGCAGATAATCAAGTTCATAAAAGAACATATAATTCACCGATTTGGAATACCACAGACAATCATGGTAGACCATGGTACCTCATTAAACGGTGAAAAGGTAAAAGACTTCCTGGCCGAATATGGAGTTCGGCTAGTAAATACTACTCCCTAATACCTTCAGTCAAATGGTTAAGCAGAATCGTCGAACAAAATTCTCAAAGGGTTGATTCGTAAGATGGTGACGGACAATGCTAGACGATGGGACGAATATCTGAGTCAAGCTCTATGGGCCTACATGACATCGCCACGCACGAGCACTTCGGTGACGCCTTTCCAGTTAGTGTATGGACAAGAAGTTGTGCTTCCTGTAGAAATGAACATTGAATCCACCAGGGTGACATTGCAGGAGAAGGTAACAAAGGAAGACTATGATGAGGCGATGATCCAGAATTTGTTGGTGTTGGACGATATCAAGTGCGACACGCTCAACCGCTTAGAAGCACAGAAGAAAAAGATAGCCAAGGAATATAACCTCAAGGTAATGGCTAAGTCTTTCAAGAATGGCGAATTAGTATGGAAAACAATACCGCCAGTTGGCTCTAATGACCCAGTGTATGGTAAATGGTCGCCCAATTGGGAAGGCCCATTTATAGTGAGAAGCGTGTTGCCAAATGGAGCTTATCATTTACAAGATTTAAAAGGGCAAGTACATACGAGAGCGATAAACGGAAAATACTTGAAGAAATATGTGCCCTCACTATGGGAGCACGAGAACGTCCAAGAATAACAATAAACAGTTTGCATTAATAAAGGACGAGAACGTCATAAGATTACAAGATAGACGAAAAACATCTTGCATTACATTATCATTGGCCCGAAAATTGCCTAAAATCTCCAGGCAAGTCTTTGATGGCTGAGAGCGTTTCCCTCCTCAGACACCATTCGTCTTATATGCCCGCGCTCGCTGTATCCGAATCGGCCAAATTTTTCTCGAAGTCAATGTGAGCCAGCCCCTTATACTCCGCCACCGACCGTTCCACCTCTTTCATTTGGGCAATGACGGCCCTCTTTCTCGCCTCTTTCCTCATCCGACTTTCATCAAGGTGACGTTGAAGCTCTTTCAACTGTTGGTCCAGATTCATGAAGACTGACTCTTCAGTCACCAAGTCTTCCGTAGTATCCCTCAAAGCATGTTGTAGCTGCCCGAGAGATTCACGGAGTTCCTCCATTTTCACCAAGGATGAGCGAAGCCCAATTCTCCGGCTATGGACTATGCGGTGTTGGGAGAGAAGGTTTGCTATGTCGTCCTGCATATCTTGAAGGAAAAGCCGATCGTCAATAGGTATCGGCGATGAGGGAAGAGCCAATAACCGGCTTAATTCATTGGAGCACCGGTCCAGTTGAAGAATATTATGGGGCTGAATAACTTGGTTGACCTCTAGCGCAGCAAAAGAGGCGTATTGATTGAGAATCTCTTGAAGATTCTCCAAGTTCGTGCTTGTGCGGGCCAAAAGTGGAGATGGCTGAAAATGGACAGAGAGCACTTGTCCAAGATGGTCCAGAAGACTCTGAACCGATTGGAGCAACAAATTGGACGGCTGCATACGAAAATGAAGTTAGCAAAATAGACCAAGACTGCAATCCAAGAGGACAGGAAAAGGAACTCACCATCCCAGGGTCGGAGCTACAAGACTGATCCAGTTGTGCCCCAGATGTTCCAGCTGCTGATTGCATCAGTTCTTGTTCTGAGGGCAGCGGAGGTTGTGGGACAACAGTTAATTTCTGTGCGGCTTGAAGAGAGATTGGCCGAGAAGAAGAAGTTGATGGCAAGTCAAGATAACCGGCTCGAAGAGGGGGTGATCGTCCAGTATCGATTGGCACTTGAACCGATTGAGCAAGAGCCATGGAAGGAGCAATCACGGAGGCTGAAGACGATGGCTGCTCAGGCTCAAAAATCTCCCTTTGAGGGGAATGGGGCAAAAGAGCCAGAGATGATGGCTGTGCTGAAGGCGACGCTAAATACGCAGAAGTACTGGGGGACATGGCCTCTGGCATCGAACGTTGAGGCATGGCAGTCGGCCGAACATCTGTAAGAGAATCAGAGTCGGATGAATCAGAAATATAAATGACTTCGTCTTCTTCGTAAATACGACGAATGACATCGTCTTTATACAGAGACCGAGCCTCCTCTAATGACTCCAATTCGGCCAAGCTATAAAGGCCATCCACATCCCTATAACTCCCTCTAAGCCCCGAAGTGGACATCCTGCGCACTAGAGGATAAAGTTGTTTAAGGTCGGCCAAACAAGCTCCATCACTTCAGTCTCATCATCCGGATCCTGCACAATCGGCACAGAGCCGTCCGAGGAGAAGTGCTCGAAGAAATGGTGGACACCAGAAATCTCCTCAACTCTTGGGCGAGGATGACCGGACTCAGTATAAAATTTCCTACCTTGGGGATCAACTCCACTTGCACCTCCCTCCTCTAAAAGCTGCTCCATGCCTGACACTTCGCCCACACGTTCTTCATCAGGAGGGAATTGGACTATTGGCTCCCTCGCAGGACCCTCACTCTCGCCGCTCACGGGAGTCTCAGCCTCTGGAGCTGGCACTGTCGCACGTGCCACATAGGGTGGATCGATTTTTAAGGTCTGTGTCAAATCATACAATACTAGCATCAGTACATCTCAAACTATTATGGAAGCAAGAGAGGGCGAATCCCAGGCTCATACCTTAGGACGACGGACCAACGGGACGTCCGAGTCCGAATTTCGACTAGAGGAATGCTGCTTCCGTTTAACAGGCTTTGTTTTATTTGACTTAGAACCTTCGGCAGCCTTCTTCGACCCCGATGGCTCAGAAGGCTTGGGGGACAAAGAGAGAGAGGAGTACACCCTCGTTGAGGGTAAGGAGAAAAATAGTTCACGGACCGGTGGCCAGAAACGATCAAAATAGGGGTGAACAGATGTACAAGGATTGAAAGAAGCTATGGTGAAAGAGGCCAGAAGGGATCGAGTCTCCTCCATAGAGTCATCGACCTCTGACTCGATCCCTGAAACAGAAAAGACCTTAAAGCGATCCAACGACGCAGAATACGAATGGAAAAATGAAAGAGGCCATCCTTGGACAAGGCCGAATTGGCGAGCGACAAAATTGGGCGAATATACTTCTACCCCGGCCTTACCATTGGCCCCAGTCAATATATCATGGGTCAGTTCGCGGCTGCATAAAAATTTGCTCCATATGCGAAGGTCTGACTCATCCTTTTCAGAGAAATGAGGATCAAGGACGAAGGACGGACTATCCGACGCTAAAAAAGGAAAAAAAGGAAGGGACACGAGAAAGAGTGTAGAAGTACTCGAAAGCGGCCCAAAGGGAGAAGGAAGTTTGTCGAAGCCGAGCATAGAGAAGACCGGCACACAAATAAGGGCGGGTCGACTCAATGGTGCCGAAAATAGGGAAATAAGCCTTCAACCACAGCTGGACGATCCATAAAGGCCCAGAAGCGATGGCTGAGGACTCAGAGCGAAGTTGTTTTTGGAGGACGGCTAATCCTCTATAAGTGGCAGCAAGGAAGAAAGAGGCCAAGTCTAAACGACGGCCGTTAGCAAGGTCAGAAGAAATGGGGAGGTAACCCGTCGCGGGTTTCTGGCTGGGTGTGCAAATAATGTACTTACACAGCCAATAATGAAGAAAAGACGTGCGTTCCAACAACGAAACCGAACCAACCGTCTTCGAATATGCACGAAGGAAATAAGAATACGAGGAGAAAGAAGAATGGTCTATTTTATGAGGTGGAAAGCGGAACGATGTGGAGGCCGATATGGTCGCTCCAAGGGGGGCTAACCCAGTTAGGGCGTCAACATCACGAAGAGTAAGGGTAAATGGCCCGACTGGAAAAACGAATACGTTGTATTCGGACGACCAGAAAAGCAGGGAGATAGGAAACAGACTACGGTCAAAAGGCTGGCAATATTAAGGAAAGTTCGATAATGGGAAGGAGATGGTATTCTTCTAGAAAAGATCGGGTCTCCGCATGCGACGACATACGGTTGTACCAGGCTTTGAAAGCAGTATCGGGTCTGGGCCAAGTCCGAATTGGGTGAGCATAGGAGAGAGCATAAAGATTTAACGGCTCAGAAAAAAGAAGGCCGGAGGAAGCAGGAAATTGTTGAGCCAACGGGTTCGTTGCAATGGCATCTGCGTCGATAAAAATAGGGCCGAGGGGGCATTGCGCGAACCTTTCATCCAGGGTGTGAACGCCAAAGGTGCCCACAGACTCAGACTCTAACGCCTGTTGATAGTCAGCAGAAGTCGAGGCATCAGTTTTTGAGATTGAGGAAGAAGAAGCCATTGGGGACAGAGAATTCGAAATCACAAAGAAAGGCAAAATTGCAGAAAAGATGAAGTAAAGCTTGAAAGTGGGGGATGACAGGCGTCGCGATAGGAGTCGCCAAAAAGTGAAGTGGCGGGAAAAGAGGAATGGATGAAGTTTGCCCTAGACATGTGTTCGAATGCAATTTGCCGCGAGTGACGTGCTGAGAAAGGAAACACTGAAGCGACGCCAAAAAACGGCTCCTAAACAGGCCTCATGATGAAAACGTAAAGGAAAGGCTCGCGCATTATTGCAGATAAGACGGGTTTTGATAGGATTCTAAAGGGCGGCGCAACAAACTTTAGGACGAAAAGTTTGTTCCCTCGCTCTGCCCCACAAGGTCAGTCCCCCGCCATTCGGCCAAGGCCTTGACGTCGGCCTGCAGAATCGGCCAATGACAGATGTCAGCACTACTGTACGGGCCAAATTTGGGCCAAGGGCAGTTTTGTCCTTTTACTCCAGGCCCAAGTTTCTACCTCAGAAGGAAGCCCGATGATTAAAGTGAATATTGGCCTAGAGATTCATAAGCCCAAGCCCATGTGGAGCCACGTAGCGCCCAGGCTCATTAATGCCACCCACAAGCCATCCGTTCCAACCTGCAAGCAGTAATGGCACTTCATTAAGTTGACTGTTACTATGTTCTAAACAGGCAAATAATCAAAAGACAATCAATAAAGGCACACGTTACTACACCATGGATATTTAAGGAACATGACTCGAAGAGGAAGAGGATCCAACTTCTAGCTCTCCTACCCATAGCTTTGGGACATTCTCAAGCTCGCCACTCCTGCCACTTATCGCCCTCACGGCATCATAAGGGAATCAAGGTAATATCTGCCTTTGATCTCCATCCTACGCTATTTATAGCTCATCTCCTTTACTGACTTGAGCGTCGGAGTGCCCCCGGCACCCACCACACCGGTGGGCAGTACTCCCGCTCACACTACACCTTTGTTTTGCAGGATCGCTAGCGCCCCCAACTACAAATTCTCGATTGTGGACCTCGGGCGAAATCCAGCGTCCACAATTTGGCGCCGTCTGTGGGGACCTAGCGACTCTTAGCAAGCGAAGATGTCCCTATCTACGACCCTTTCACACATAACGATCCATGGGTTGATTGTCATCAACATCTTACTTCATATGAAATGATGGTCATCATCTAAGAAAGAATGCATGATTGCCTTCAGCTCCATACTACGTGGTGAGGTTGTCTCTTATGGACTTCTATAAGGAACTAGTACTTGGCATGAAGACGGTGTCCCAGTCGACGTACCCAAGTGAAGACTTAGCGGTGGCATCTTGGTTAACATTACTAGGTATGTCTTACACCTTTTAATAATATCCCAGACGACATTAGAAAGGCATGTGACTAATAATTAGTGTCATAGCTTGGGATTTGTCATGGATGTCCCAGTCAATACTACATTATATAGCATGATAATTATTATGGGTGTCCCAGTTGACAATAATATGTGGCTTGGGACTTGTAATAGATGTCATAGTTAGTACTATAATTTATAGTATAAAATTGCCAAGGGTTTCCTAGTCGACATAACAATTTACAAATAGGTAATTATTATGGATGACACAGTCGACATTTGCAATGTCTGACATAGAACATATTAGGGATCTTCCACTCTACATCAGTATATTGTTGGGGGTGTCCCAATTGACATTATTATATATGTAGCTTGTCACTTGCTTGAGATTCCATTTGACACTTCACATATGAGGCTTGCCACTTGTTCAAAATCTTATTTGACATGAGATGGAACAAGTCTCAGATAGATGATTGAGGTTCCACCCCACACGACAAGGAAGAACTACTAGCTAGAGGCAGAAATAAAGATGTAGTCTCGACTAGGAGTGAATGCTCCAATTAAATATTCATCTTGAGCTAAGTGAATGACCCATTCGACATTACAATAATGTAGTCTCGGCTTAAGAAGGATGCCTTAGATGAAGATACAACAAGTTAGTATTCCACCCGACACTACGAGGATTTAGTCTCGGCTCAATGAAGATGATTCGGATGAAGACATATCATGAGGATACTATCCCACTTGACATTGCAAGGATGTAGACTCGGCTCAAAGAACATTGCAGGACCAGTCAATTCATGGTTGAATGCCAGATTCGTACTACACATGGGGAAGTGGGTTCCCTACGGTATTCTCTCAAGAGGCGTGAAGTGCAAGCCCGAAACGGCTAACGGCAGAAATAGAAAACAAAGCCCAAAAACCGGACAAAGCCTAAGCTATGAAAAAACACGGCCCACTCGCAGGAGGTCTGCCTACAAATAACAACCCGCGCAAAAGCCAAGCATCCAAAACCCAAACAAAAAAGGCTGCAAAAACTTATGGCCCATAGCCAAACATGTTGGCCCAGCCGAAGACAAAAACGCAGCTACAACAACAAAAGGAACAAAGAGTCCCACATCGGTCATTAATAGAGCAAAACAAAGATTTCAAAAAAAAAAAAAAACAAAAAGACTTCAAGCTCGCACAGCAAATCGTCCCACATCGGTCAATGAGAGAGTAGCTTCAAAATTCAACCAAATACATCAAATCCACATCAGCGAAAGCAACCCACAACGCCCAAATTCAGCTTGTAATCACCGAAAGCAAATCCAAGCTCGCCCAGCCAAAAGACCGAGATCTATATCGCCCAAACCTGACTGAAATCCACCTCGCCCAAAGCAATCATCATCAATTGTGAAAACATATTTCTTCTTAGAGACCATGTAACCAAAGCACCGACATGCAGAGTCCTTAAACGAAATACGAGAAGCCTTATGACCCAATATGCGATTGATGTCGTTCCTGTTGTAGAGCTCGTAGTCAAAGCCATCAGGGACCTTTATGGCCTTTGAGGAGTCACCATCTTGAACAATGATCAAATGATACGGCTCAAAGTGTGGCCTCCACATCTCCAAGAAATCCAAGTCTCAAATCGTGGGTATCAAGATATCGAGCTCATCTTTCAATAAGTGGCGTTGGCTTAGCTGATGGAGTCGCCATGTTGAGATTTTTCAGACAAATCGAGAAGGAGAGAGAGATTTAAGAGGTGGGTTTTTGAGCGTTTCAAGTTAGAGAGACTCGATTCCCCCATCGCCCAACTAAGCTCATGAACAAACCAGAAACCCAATTCTCCAATTTTGTGTTAGGCTCGTTGGACTCCCCGAAGTTTGCTGGAGGATTTTGAGATTGATATACTTCTTGAGTTACTTTGTTTGTTGGGATCTCTAGTTCTGTTTTGAGTCTACAGTCGGGTCTTGTAGACTGGGCAAAAATAAATAAATAAATAAAATCGGTGTCACCCTTCAACGAATGAGCAAGAGAGACCGAAAATGGATGGAGTGTCGCAGTCGTACCAGCGATTCCCCAAGGTTTAAATTCATGAACTCGAAGACGACTACTGCAAACTTATGTGGTCAGTGAATAAAAAGTCAGACTCGACAAAGGGGACCTCAGAAGCAACCAAATAACTCTCAGATCACCACTTAAAGAAGAGATAAGCTCAGCCCTTGCGCATTAAAAGTAACTTATCCAAGTCGAGGAAAAAGCCCAGTCAACACTGATCACACGATCATTACCGAGCCATTCCACATCGCTCATTTCAGAGTGAGCGTATAAAGAAGCTATATGAAAATCAAATCCCATCGTTCGACTTAAATTGTCGCCCACTGCTCCAGCCCAATTTTCCCCCACGCATAACAAACCAGACGACATATAGGGCTCAAGGTTTGTTGGAATTGGTTTTGTCTAGTTGATGGGCCAATACTGTATACTTTAGTCGCTTATTGGGCTCAAATTGATGTTGAGCTATTAAACATTAGACAACAAGTCGTTGGTTTTTAGAAAACGCGTGGACGACAGACAGTTTAAAAGTGAAGAGCTCAGAATTGAATTGTTCCAAAAGAGTGAAGACTTCATTAGACCTATATAAGGCCCTTTCGACTTTAGTCCCTCAATTACTTTTGTTAGGTCTTGTCGAGTAAGGATGGTAGTATGAGGAATAAGTACCCTCATTGATATTTAGCAGGTAACGTAGTGTGAGGGATAAAATCCCATTGACCTTTCTTAGATCTAGTAGATTCAAGATTGATGCCTTAAACTTTCATCAAATCCATTAGTCAAATCCATTCGACAGTAGTTCCATTCAACGCTGTCAGGTCTTGTAGTATGGGGAATAAAGACCCTCATGGACCCATGTTTATATCATGCAGAGTGAGGAGTGGAGACCCTCACGAATCTTCATCGTGACTAGAGTGTGTAGACTCTTCCATGTACCTTCATCAGATATAATGAAGTATTTAGATTCCCATGTACTGAGACTCCTCTGGTCATAGACCAGTAGTAAGGAGATTGTCCTGAACCGTCATCTGGTTCAGTCGACGGGGACACCCCCCACGGACTCACGTCGAGTCAAGTTATAGACATGGATTACACATGTCGTATGACTTATAACTTCCTGGTCTCATCAAGTCCAGTCGACCGGGGACATCCCCCATAGACTCATGTCGAGTCAAAGTTGTAGACATGGATTACACATGTCGAATGACTTATATCTTCCTGGACTCATCAAGTCCAGTCGACCGGGGACATCCCCCATAGACTCATGTCGAGTCAAAGTTGTAGACATGGATTACAGATGTCGTATGACTTATATCTTCCTGGACTCATCAAGTCCAGTCGACCGGGGACATCCCCCATAGACTCATGTCGAGTCAAAGTTGTAGACATGGATTACACATGTCGAATGACTTATATCTTCCTGGACTCATCAAGTCCAGTCGACCGGGGACATCCCCCATAGACTCATGTCGAGTCAAAGTTGTAGACATGGATTACAGATGTCGTATGACTTATATCTTCCTGGACTCATCAAGTCCAGTCGACCGGGGACATCCCCCATAGACTCATGTCGAGTCAAAGTTGTAGACATGGATTACACATGTCGAATGACTTATATCTTCCTGGACTCATCAAGTCCAGTCGACCGGGGACATCCCCCATAGACTCATGTCGAGTCAAAGTTGTAGACATGGATTACAGATGTCGTATGACTTATATCTTCCTGGACTCATCAAGTCCAGTCGACCGGGGACATCCCCCATAGACTCATGTCGAGTCAAAATTGTAGACATGGATTACACATGTCGAATGACTTATATCTTCCTGGACTCATCAAGTCCAGTCGACCGGGGACATCCCTCATAGACTCATGTCGAGTCAAAGTTGTAGACATGGATTACACATGTCGTATGACTTATATCTTCCTGGACTCATCAAGTCCAGTCGACCGGGGACATCCCCCATAGACTCATGTCGAGTCAAAGTTGTAGACATGGATTACAGATGTCGTATGACTTATATCTTCCTGGACTCATCAAGTCCAGTCGACCGGGGACATCCCCCATAGACTTATGTCGAGTCAAAGTTGTAGACATGGATTACACATGTCGTATGACTTATATCTTCCTGGACTCATCAAGTCCAGTTGACCGGGGACATCCCTCATAGACTCATATCGAGACAAGTCGTAGGCATAAATTACACATGCCGAATGACTATTATCTTCCTGGCTTCATCAAGTCCAGTCGACCGGGGACATCCCCTGTAGACTCATTTCGAGTCAACTTGTAGACATGGAAGGCACATGTCGTATGACTAATATTCTGACCTTCATCGGGTCCAATTGATTGGGTACTTCCCCAATGGCTCTTGTAGAGTCAAGTTGATAACTTGACATTTGTTTGGTTCAATCAGAAGGCAGCATCAACGCTCGAGTACACCAACATAATATGACATCATCCCACGCGACCCATGCGTCAAATACTCTCCAAGCCAAGGACTCCTTGACTTAGAGAGTAGGGGACAAACTGTACGGGCCAAATTTGGGCCAAGGGCAGTTTTGTCCTTTTACTCCAGGCCCAAGTTTCTACCTCAGAAGGAAGCCCGATGATTAAAGTGAATATTGGCCTAGAGATTCATAAGCCCAAGCCCAATGTGGAGCCACGTAGCGCCCAGGCTCATTAATGCCACCCACAAGCCATCCGTTCCAACCTGCAAGCAGTAATGGCACTTCATTAAGTTGACTGTTACTATGTTCTAAACAGGCAAATAATCAAAAGACAATCAATAAAGGCACACGTTACTACACCATGGATATTTAAGGAACATGACTCGAAGAGGAAGAGGATCCAACTTCTAGCTCTCCTACCCATAGCTTTGGGACATTCTCAAGCTCGCCACTCCTGCCACTTATCGCCCTCACGGCATCATAAGGGAATCAAGGTAATATCTGCCTTTGATCTCCATCCTACGCTATTTATAGCTCATCTCCTTTACTGACTTGAGCGTCGGAGTGCCCCCGGCACCCACCACACCGGTGGGCAGTACTCCCGCTCACACTACACCTTTGTTTTGCAGGATCGCTAGCGCCCCCAACTACAAATTCTCGATTGTGGACCTCGGGCGAAATCCAGCGTCCACAACTACACTTTACAAAGATTTCACCCAAGCTTCCTCCATCATTGACACAAGCAGTGGCGACGAAACTTATATGACAGGATCTTCAGATCACAGGCTCACTTTAGCAGAGAACCAGGCTTTTGGGTAGAGAATCCCCAGCCGTTTAGCAACTCGTATGCAAACTCTTCACATGCCAAACTCTTCACATGCCCACAGTAATCTGGCTTGGGAATATGCGAAAAGGGGGAGTCAGAAGGGCAATTTAGAAGGCCTCCCAACCGTCTATTTAAAGACCAATTCACCTCATGACATCTCAACAAAGCTCAACGTGGCCAAACAGAGTTCTGGAGATGAGGAAAGGAAAATCAAGGGAAATGAGACGAACCATGAGACATAGGCCACCGGAGGTGGAGGTTTCTTTGGTGTAAAGTGTGAAATGGAATGTAAGGAAGTTCGCAAACGGCCATCCACACGGCGTAAGGTGTGAAATGGAATGTAAGGTTGTGGATGGGCCGCGTCCGTTCGCGACGATTGACCTGGGTCCCCCTCGTGGAAGGTATTGCATCTCCCGGATGGCAGAAGGGCTACGCTCGTTAACGATAGCTAGCGTGAACCTCTCTATTCAGAGCATGCTGCTGACTTGGGAGGCTAACCGGATATCACGCTGGTCACATGGCCGGGGAACAGGTCAACCAATGGCGGCAAGGAGGATCCATCTAACCGGTCCGCGTTTGGTGTAGCGGTCTTGCCTGAAATGTAATAAGAATGGGCCCGGTCAGAACTCGACCCGAGGGAATCAGCCAAACAGCAGGCTGATTAGGGACGAGATGAAGCGTTCTCAATTGGTGAGGTGGTATTCCTTGAATTAGGAAAGAACGAACCTGGATGAAGAGCCGAAAAATTCACCTCGATTTTCACTTCCAGTACAATCAAGGTAAATTTGGGGGACAATTGTTGACAAATAAAATCCCCACAGGACGAAATCGTCCTAAGACGAAATGGAGCGCGAAAGGAAGAAGGATGACGAAGCGAAGAGCGACAAAGGACTTAGGACGATCGAGCGAGTAGTCAGGACGAATACGTGTGATGCGGTTATCCCCACGATCACAACGGTTGGACGGATCTCCCTCCACAATCAGGCAGTTGGGGTACGAGGCTCATCAGTTACCAGCACGCCTCAAGAATCACCGGGAAACATTGGAACTGCCCTGAGCAGTTAAGGAGCGACACTATAAAAATTCGCTTACACCAGGAGAAAATAGGAGAAAAAAAATGAAGACTCATTCGAGCATATTTTATCTTTTTTATTTCTTAGCTTATACCATAGGACTGTAACTTGCGTGCTTGTGCCCCATGGAGGCTTATTCACTCGATTCAATACACCCCTTGCTGGGACTTTGTCTCAGGAGGTTTGAACTTTACACGTTTTTTTCCCCTACACGCGTAAAACCTGCGCAAACAGATATTTACTTATAATTTATTATACTATTAAAGCTAATGATCATGAAGATTAATCTTTTATCATATCTACATTTTTTTTATTTACTTAAATAAGTATGGAGATGGATTTTTTTTTTCATATTTACTTAACAAAATTTATATTTACTAAAATATATGAATATGGAGATAATTTTTTTTTTAATATTTATTAAAGTTAACGAGTAGGAGATGAAAATGAGCAAGAAGATGAAATTATGTAATCTTCGTGGATATGTTAAAATGATTATCAAATTTAATGTATTATTATTTACTTAGTATTTTTTATATTGACTTAGAATAATGATAAATAATTACATTTTTACTTGAATGTATTATTATTTACTTAGTATTTTTTATATTGACTTAGAATAATGATAAATAATTACATTTTTACTTGGAATTATAGAGATATTCATGTAAATAGGCATGTGGATGAATTTTTTTAATATATTTTTATAATTTTTGATCTACATGCTCATTTACTAAATTAGTTGAGCGAACAATAAAGACTAAAGAGTGAGGAGAATCGGCCGAACAAAGCGAGGGAACCGGAATCTTTGTTTTGAATGAAGTTTGAAGAGTTCTGATAATTGTTTAAAATTCGTCTACAATAAAGGCATAAATGACATTTAAATGAGTTTTTGAGTTTAAAAAAGCAAAAACAAAAACAACCTCAAAATTCATCAAAGGGAAATTATCATTTTTACACTGGAAAATTTAGTTATGTATGAAAAAATCTAAAAATTTAAATAAGTTATATTTTATATCAAAGATTTCAATAGGTGTATTCATTTATATTTTTAGGTGTAAATTTTACGTCTAAAAACTTCGGTCATTATACTAATTTACACATAAACAATATAAATTAATATATTAACTAAAATTTTAAATGTAAAATTAAATTTATTTAAAAATATTAGATTTTTCCATACATAAATCAATCATCTGAGTAAAAATGATAATATCCCTTCATCAAAATAACAACTTAGAATTATGAAAATACTTAAAACAAATCTAATTGAAAATATAGAGATACTATAATAAATATACTTAAACAATACTCGATTTACCCATGTATCGGTTCTTGTATTTTGTTTGGTTAGATAATTAGTGATTAAGTTATGAGAAGAGAAAATAAGATAAATGAATCTCATATCTAAAAATTATAAAAGACAATAAATACATTTATTGCATCAATTTGAATCAAATTGATTGGTGAGAATTTTGGATGGAAACATTAATTTATCTATGAATTAAATACTCTATATATAGTCAAAGATGGACACTTAGGGGCACTTGGGGCTTGGGTCTAAAATTAATTGGCAGTTAATCATTTTAATTAATGATTTTCAGAATTAATTATTTTTATTTTTGAATTTTGGTTAATTGTTATAAACAGTTTGATTTAAAATTAAGTATCACTTACCAATAGTTTAATTCTAAAATGAGTGTCTCCTGCCAAATGTTACTTTATGAATATAAATACATGTATAACTCCATAATTCGTAATTATCAAAATCATTATCTCTTCCTCTAATAGAGAGAAAATTTTATATTTGCTATCTTGAATTTCTGTTTAGATTTTGTAGAAATCCCGAATGAATACTGACATAAACCGAACAACACTTATAATGTAGGCATTAATTTTTTAAGAATAGTGACTACACTATTAAAGCCATAATTTTAATCCTATGATATTGTTTATGTGTTTTATTTATTCCTAACTGTTTCCTCACTTGTGTGCTTTGAATCTGTTGTAATTTCGTTGGTTTTACTTAAATTCATTGATCTTTTTAATTTACCACACAAAGAACCAAGAATTTGGTATAACATCAGAATTTTTGAGCACTGAGTTATTGCACTTAATTATTTCTTAAATTCTTCTTCAAGCCATTTCATGTTTCCCATGATCGGATTTTTGCTTTGAAATTTCCCCTGCTTTCGGTGTGAGATGCGTACTCTTCTTCCTGAACATTTTAACTGAATGTTCAAACATTTGTATATTACAACAAATATTTATGTTGATGATGGTTTTTTACAACACTTATCTGGAGAAAAATTAAAGCATGAGGAGTCTGAGGCTGAAGTGACATGAGAGCTCGAGGAAGATGGGAGGAGGAGCATATGATTAGAGGAGGAACATGATTGGAGGAGGACAAGATTGGAGGAGGAGCATGACCTGAGGAGGACATGAACGAAGGAAGAGCATGACTATAGGAGGAGTATGATCGGGGGAGGACCATGACCGGAAGAAGAGCGTGACCCGAGAAGGCTCATGAAGAGTATGACCCGAATAGGTTCATGAAATATAACCCGAGGAGGTTCATGAAGTATGACCCGAAGAGGTTGGGTTAGGTGATACACGAGCAGCTCAAGCAACATGAAGTATAACATACCTGGAAAATGATACATCTATAAGATTAATAATGAAGTGAAAATGATACATTAAAAACGAATAATGTGAAAAATTAGAATGTGAAAAGTTGATCGTAAATAATAAATCATTTTCTTAATTATCAATAATGATTTTTTTTCTCATGTCCATGTATTACAATTTTTTGAAATTAATCAAATATTATATAGTGCTTTTGAAATTATTGAGTGATGTGGTCATATTAGTCAGTGTAATATGATTAGTTAGTTAGCTACTATATTATGATTAGTTAGCTACTATATAAACGCCTAATTATATTTTTTTTTCTTTTCTACAATCAATTATTTTGTGATAAAATTTATCATCAAAATTTAAAAATTAATCTCATTTTCTATTATTAAATTTTTTTTGTAATATTATTTAATTAAAAATAATCTACGTACTTAATATTTATTTCAAATCATTTTTATAGCTGAATATATATATATATATATATATAATAATAATAATAATAATAATAATAATAATAATATAATAATAATAATAATAATAATAATAATAATAATAATAATAATAATAATAATAATAATAATAATATAAAAATATATTTTTTAGATGATAAAAATATAAAAATAATTTAATTTTTCACCATGTATTATTATCAATGATAAATTATTTGAGTTTCACATACAAAACTAAACATTAATAACTGTCAAATGACAACTAATGAAGGTGAAATGACTCATGTGCTTAGGTGAATATCATATCCTCAAATGCAAGATGATATAGATAACTTAAAACGTGAGATGATTTTCCAACTTTTATATATTTATATATATTTGATTATTTGTATTTTACTATTAAATTTATAGCAAAATGATAATTTGATATTATGATTTTGAAATATTACATTTTACTATTATTTTATGATAAAATAATACGTTACTATTAAAATTATACAAAATCTATTTTTTTTTGTTAATCTTAGCGTTAAAATACAACAGTTAAACTAATGATCAACTAAATTTTATAGTATAATGTAATATTTTAAAATTCAGAATACATAATTGTTATTTTCTTATAAGTTTAATATGAAAATATAAATAATTATTTATAAAATAAATTATAACGCGTCCACTCGCTCTAACTTTCACGCGCTCTCTCACATCGACTCGTTCCGTTACACAAGCAGAGTGAAAAAGGCACCCAAACGAAACTCTAGAATCTCACTACAGTGGTGTCAGGGATTATCCCTAATCCGGATACAGTTATCCCGATTCGGTTTAGGAGCAAAGAATCAAATATGGGTGCCAATTCGTTATCCAACGAATCAACCACTGACCTCGACGAGCAGCTCTCGCAGCTCATGCAGTGCAAACCTCTCTCCGAACCACAGGTTCCGTTTAATCAACGCTCGCACTCATTTTTCTGTTAGTCTGATCGGCTAAGATTACTTTATGAGCATCAGAGTTAAAAATATAAGTATTCATTTCTTGTACAAATTGGAAGTATTAGGTCTAAAGAATTACAAATAATAGGTCCTCGCAATTAGGTTTCATTGTATTAGGGTTTTAATATCGTACGGATATTTTGGATCTCATCCATTTATCTTTCTTTGGAATTTGTATTGGTGGTAAATAAGTTATGTGAATTGTGAAGATAAATGTTATTGAGAAGTGCCAAATGGCAAGAACAAGATTTTTAATTTGCATGGATTTCTGTTTTATATTGTGATATTACAATGATTGCTTGAGGATAGATCTGAAAGAAGAAAATGGCGGATCGCTTCTTGTATGTATGTCTGCAATTTTGACAGTTTGGAAGAACGAGTTAGGGAATGTTTGTAATTGCAGCACTTCTGCTTAATTCGCTACTAATATTTTCCAACATTTGATCCGCTTAACCATGACAGCTCTTCCAAGTGCCCTATCTTGTACTAGTTTCTCTAAGTCTGTTTCAATCTTGCTCCTTGTAGTATCAATAGAAGTGGAATGGTAATCATATTTGGTTTACTTGCTGTTCTGTAGGTTAAATCATTATGTGAGAAGGCTAAGGAGATATTGATGGAAGAAAGCAATGTCCAGGTTAAGCTCTTTTATTACTTTTCACATATCATCTTATTTTTTTCTTCACATATTTGGTTTCTAAATATGTAGCTTTTCCTGTGCTAGTATTATTCATAACTTTGGTATATATAAGCATATTCTTTGGATCTATATATAAGCATTTTCTTTGGAACTAGGTACTCTATTGTTGGTTGCTTTCAGTTGGAAATTTTAATATCTTGGTTCTGAAACCCTGGTATCAGTGTAATTGTTGTCCTCCTTTGCTTTTTTCTTGTATTTTGACTTTGTAAATGTCATTATCATACTTCTTAGATTGAAATGAGAAAGCATTGATGTTTTGGCCATGTTTTTGGTGTCACAGCCTGTGAAAAGCCCTGTGACAATTTGTGGTGATATTCATGGACAGTTTCATGATCTTGCAGAACTTTTTCAAATTGGTGGGAAGGTATCAGTTTTAACTATGACCATTTTGTATTCAACTTTCTGTTTCTATGGAGTAGAATATCTAAAATAATTATGTGAGCCTGCCAAAGAAATCGTTTGCAGAGGTAAATATTCCAGAGTTATTGTAATAGGGTAAATTGCCATTAGTCAGGAAACATTACTTTTTAATATACCATATAAATATAATATGATGGCTTATTATATCTGCTCATTTAAAAAGAGAAAAAAAAAGGTCATGAGTTTCTCTTTACTGACTTTTGGGTATTGGATATATATACATAGAGTCCTTAGTAAGAGAACCACGTTATTTGAATAAAGTAAGGAACAAGCTAAAAGGTAAAAAAAAATAAAAAAATTGAACTCCATTGAAAGGCAAAAAAAAACAAAACACTGAATTAGAATATATATCCTTTTTCCATAAGTAATGTTTTTTCGTTGGAAAGTGTCATCAAGATTAGAGCCAAACTAGTGCCATTTTGATTTATGTTAACTAGCTTTCTGAACATCCATCATGTACAATGCTTCTCTTGGCACTCTCACTTCTTAATAGCTGCTACACAACCAGATTGAATGACTGTTGCAAAGTAATAAATTGAAAGATCGTCTTTTGATTTTTCCTTTCTTCTTTATTTCTATGTTTTAGGATAAGATACAAGTGCTGATATTTCTTGAACTTCCTGTATTTAAATCTGATCTTTATTTTAACTTGGCAGTGCCCAGATACCAATTACTTGTTTATGGGAGATTACGTGGACCGTGGGTATTATTCTGTTGAAACAGTTACGGTACGTTCAAGTTTCATTGAAACTCGAGATTTTTTTTCCGGTATTGTTAGAAATATTAGCATATAGCATCTAGAAGTATCAAGTATCAGTACCACTACCATCTGATAAAATTGGGTATATTAGCCTTTGTTCCATTTGGAGTAATCTTCTACAAACTAAAAATATTTTATGGTTGGTTTAGTAAATCTGAGTTCTACCCTTCCTCATTTCCTCTGAGTCTTCATGTTGTGCCCTTTGGAATTAATGTATTACTTGGTATAAAAAGTTGAAGTTTAGGAAATGCTGACACCTTTACATTTTCCATACAACAACTTAATTTTTCCGTCTGCAATATTTTGAATATTTATGTTTCGCCACAGTTTTTGTTTATTGATTTTGGTTTTAGGGGTAAGAAGTCTGGATTTATTTACTTGTTTGCGATACTGGTACTTTTCTTACGGTTACATCTGAAGTCATTTTATTCATTCTGGGATCTGGGTTCTGTGTTCACCCAGCTCTTAGTGGCCTTGAAGGTGCGTTATCCTCAGCGGATCACAATTCTTAGAGGAAACCACGAGAGTCGTCAGGTATACTCTTGCAATCTTTTCTTTCCCCTTTCAATTTCTCTGTCAAAAATGGCTCTTGTTGTTGGTTTGGTGAAATTATGATATCTATATCCTTGTCCATGTAATATCCATTGTGTATAGATAGATATATTATTTGGAGTAGCTGTCTTATTTTGTTCAACAGAATTGATCTTCTACATTATAGTTGAGATTTATTCTTATTCTATTATTTTTGGTTTGATTTGTTATGTGTTGAATTATTTGAACTAAATATTGCTTTCATTTATTCTGCCACAGATTACTCAAGTTTATGGATTCTATGATGAATGTCTGCGAAAGTGAGTTCTCTACGCTCAAACTTCATTTAAGAGATAATAATGAAAATCATGTCTTGAACTTTTGCCAAATTTTTTTTTTTTATAAATTCCAGTTTATTTTTCCCGAAACTTTCAGATAGAGCACAATGGCGTCAAAAGATCCATGCAACCGACCCCACCTAGTGGGAAAAAGCTTTGTTTGGTTTGGTTTGGTTGAACTTCCTGTTTATTTTCCCGGAATGAGTTCTCAATTCAAATTATGATAACATTATAATTGCGAGTTGATCTTCTGTAAAGTGTCGCTCAATTCTTTGTTTTCCCTGTCTGTCTGTAAATGCGGCTTGCGATCATTGTTGCAGTACTGCTTTAATAATAAAAAATGAAGTATATTTAAATTAACTTTTCTGCAGAGTGGCAGAAAGGCTAACTTGTCTGTCAACTTTTATTCTATCACCTTTGTGGGAATTTCATTTGTAATGCATTGCTATGAAGAAGCCTGTTAATAAAGAGTTCGTACTTTAGTTTCACATTTCTTTCCACTTTCCAGTAGTATGATGCTGAGACATCGACTCTTTCATGTTGGATTTCCATGGTTAGATGGACTTAAATATGCAGTTAACATAGTTTATGCAGCTCAGCAGCAAAGAATTATCTCATTACGTTTTATTTTCAGGTATGGCAATGCCAACATTTGGAAGATTTTTACAGATCTTTTTGACTACTTTCCGTTGACTGCCTTGGTAAGTGGAAGTAAAACACGGTGCTAGTAATTTTGGTTTCAGTTATAAATAATGTAATGCAAAGAAGAAACAATTAGTGACACCTATCTACTGTAGCCCTTTTGTATGTCAGTAGTTTGATATAGATGTTTACTTTAGCTAACTCCTGTTGGATGCTACTGAATATTGATGGTTCTGAGTTCACCGTTGTCATTCTTCAGGTCACTTCTGAACAAGTGTTTTTGTGTATACTGGTTGAATTGTAGAATCTGGTTATAGTTTCCTTTAGGTTGTTTTATATTCTCACATTATTTTCAGATCACATGAAGACACAGATACCGTGATTTAATTTTAAGGAATACAAGGTTTACAAATTCTCCATTTCCTAGGGTAGGAATCTCAAATATTTGTTATATGATGGTGGGGGGCTGCTAGATGATATACACATGTACATTTTTGTTTTTCGGCTTGCAAACCTTTTTTTTCCATTTATATTGGTGACTTAACAACGTGGTTATGTTCTCTAGCAAGTAGTAAGAAGTTTCATACTATGGCTGTCTGCTAGATGTGGAGTCAGAAAACGGTAGTCAAAAGGTTATTTACTATTGCAAAAGTTCTATTTTTTCTTGTGCAGGTAGAGTCAGAAATATTCTGTCTGCATGGTGGATTGTCCCCTTCAATTGATACCCTTGATAATATCAGGAACTTTGATCGTGTTCAGGAGGTTCCCCACGAAGGTCCCATGTGTGATTTGTTATGGTCTGACCCAGACGATAGATGTGGTTGGGGTATTTCACCTCGTGGTGCTGGATATACTTTTGGTCAGGTACTGTACCCTGAATTCCCACCATTAAATATTCGAAATGAACTCTCATTGAAGTTTTAATGGTTATCTCACTTATTTGTCATTTTCCTATTTTAACTATTGGATTATGTTTTCTAGGACATATCCGAACAATTCAATCATACAAACAACTTAAAGTTGATTGCTAGAGCTCATCAGCTGGTCATGGATGGGTTTAATTGGGCACATGTAATTTTGATTTTCAGATCAATATGATTAAAAAAAATCCTGGATAAAAGAAAGGATATTGTATGTTTGACAATTGCAATGCTTCCTTGATACAGGAACAAAAGGTGGTTACTATATTCAGTGCTCCCAACTATTGTTATCGCTGTGGCAACATGGCTTCGATCTTGGAAGTTGATGACTGCAGGAGCCACACATTCATCCAGGTTTCTTTCTTTCTTTTGTCTTCCCTAAATTTGTAACATGATGCATTCTATATTGCTGTCGTCTTACGATGCATTTTGACTCAAGTAAAATTTGACAAACTTCGCCTTGTTACAGTTTGAGCCAGCTCCTAGGAGAGGAGAACCAGATGTTACTCGTAGAACGCCTGATTACTTCCTGTGAGGCTGCTTTTGTGTCATTCTGAGTCCACTTGCTTCTCCTCTCCACTTCCATAACAGTAGGGCAGTTGCAACCGTTGTGTCCATGGATCCTCTACATGCCCTTCAACTCGTCTTTCACTTGAATGCTTGCTAGAACTCTGCTGGAGAAATTGCCTAGGTGATGACTGGTTGACAATGTCAGAAATATATACTAATTATGTAGATATTCCTTTTTAATTTTTCTGCATTCAACCTTTTTTCCTATCCTTAGTTCTGAGTCAAATGGAACTTGGCTGGGGTATAAAAGAATCTCGTATCTAGCCGGTACTTTTTGCCTCTTTCGTTCTTCCCTTAATACCATAGACGCGACACAGTATTTGAAATGGTTTTCATATGGAGTTTGAGCTTTTTATTTTTGTGTGTTTCTTATATTTCTTGCTGTTGTGTATTTTTTATCATGCTTGTTCTGAATTCTCGGGCTGGGGAGAAAGCTTGTGTATTTGATCTATTAATTGTCGGTATTGATCTTTTAGAGTAAATTTAAACTCTCTGTTTCATGGAATGTTTCGAGTGTCAATTATGAACTCAAAGGAAACAATAACTAATACTTTGACCACTAAGTTCTTTGCCCTGCCATTTCCACAATATTTCTCTAATTAATATTCTACAACACTTCTTTCGTATACAGCCTCCAGTGTCTCGTATTGTTGTAACTACAAATACCAAAAGAATATGACCAAGAGAAAAATGGATTAATCTCTAACTAAACGTGCATTATAACCTCAGTTTAGTGAACACAGATGGAACAAGATCTACCACCGACCACGCAAGGCCTGCATATTGAAAGAACCTAATGCCTGTATCAACATCAAACATGTCTTGTCCAGAGAAAAAGAATAACTTCTGGGCATAACTTGATTGCTTAATCTTATCGGATTCCTTTCCCATGACTGATGCATTAAGCATGGTGATGTTGCTGGTTGATTTTCTTGGGATGCCCAAGGTATTTGATATTACAGGAAGAATCCATTTTGCAAGAGCCTTGCTACAGAACTTCACAAGAAGTATTGTTGGTATTCAGACAAGAATCCTTCCAATGAAGACAGGGATTAAGAGTTGTCGGGTAAAGATGCGTGGAACCGCTTCATGGTGGAACTGGTGGTATGTTAGCTAGACTCCAGAGACCTGGACAACACGGTAACCTTTAGTTCACAGAGCCTAATCAGGAATGAAAACATTAAAAATAAATTCGACCTAACCGTCCGTGAATAGATCATGTCTTCTACAAGCTATTCAACAAATCTTGTCAAAGGATTTTCAACAACTAGACCTCCATTCTACACCGGAACCGATTATAGCTATTGGAAGATGATGATGTTGAACTACCTTCTTGCCGTTGATGTGCAATCATTCAGAGTGATCACACAAGGTACGAGAATACCAATGAAGAAAGATAAAAATGATGTGGAAATTCCTAAACCATATTTTGAATGGATCGATGAGGAATTCATGCAAGCCTCCATAAATGCTAAGGCTCTCAACCATATTTTTTGTGCAATTGATCGAAATCAAATTAACAAGCTTATGGAGTTTGTGAATGCATATGAATTGTGGAAATCTTTGGAAATGGTCAATGAGGGCACAAGCGAAGTTAAGGAATCAAAGATCAACCGGTTCATGTGCGAGTTGGATAACTTCAAAATGGAAGCAGGTGAAGATATTAAGAACATGATTTCTAGGTTCACAATGATTGTGAATCAACTTAGCGTTTTAGGGAAAAACATTGACTCTAGTGATCAAGTGAAGAAAATTCTTAGGTCACTCCCTAAAAAATATATTTCATTTCCTCCATCAAGAAATCAAATAATATCAACAATTTGAAATTGGATGATTTAATGAGAAAATTATTGGAATATGAGATGGAGCTTAAAATAGACCTAAGGGAAGAAGAAGAAAAGAATAAGAAGAAAATAGCCCTTAAGCACTTGTGAGAAAATGGGATAATGCTAAGCTCAAGTGATGAAAAAGAAGGTAGTGATGATGAGTTGACACATTTGACCAAGAAGTTCAAGAAATTCCTCAAATCCGAAAAGTATCAAGGGAAATCTCGGTTGGATGAGAAGCTGGATAAGAATTGACCACGAAAGCACAAGAAAATTAAAATAATTTGCTATGAGTATGAAAGACTTAACAAAAATGAGGAAAGAACTCAAAAAGAGAAGAATGTCAAATTTAATCCTAAAAAATGAATGAATTTGATGATTGGTGGATTTGTCACCAAGTGACAATGGAAATAGGTAAAATCCGTGCTTATGGAAACATTGGTACCGTTTCCTCCAACTTATATATGTATGCTTATTTCAATTGATATGACTTGGACTTGAGTATGAAACATACTAGTGATTAGGCAATTTGAATTTAAATTGGTCGATTGGTATCATCTTACGCTTAATTATATTACCAATCTCATTTAATATCAATTGACATCACATATGATTTATTGGTTTATATGATATGTTTGATCATTTTGAATGTTTAGCATTGAATATGTCTTGCCATTGAATATTATTGGTTGAAAATGAAATGCATGGATATTGGCTTAATTTGAATGAATTTGATGATCATTGCATGAATTTTACATTATATGGCAATAGAGGAGAAATGAATGATAATTCTAAGTGTGCATGTAAATGAACTTTCAAATATTTTTATGCACATATATTGTTTGGCATCTCATAACACTAAATTTTTTATTCTTAATCCTTTTTTATAATGTCAAATGAGGAGACATCATATAATGAGATTAAAACTTGTGTTACCCTCACCCTTGTATTAAGGGGAGCAAATTTATACTAATGTATTTGTCTTAGTTGTTATATAGTTATATTGAAGGCAATCACACATTGAAGGGGAGCTAATGTTGAGGGAGAGCATAATCATCAAATTTTGAACTATCAAAGCTCACAACTTTTAAAAGTTGTCATCATCAAAAAATGAGAGATTGTTAGAGATATATTCTCAATATGGATTTTGATGATGCAACACTAGAAGACTTCGACGCGCATTAACGGACATTACAAAAAGATGTTGAAGCACATTGGTGATGATAGCAATAGACGTGAAGACTCAAACGAAAAACGAATAATATATTGTGTAGTCTTATTTTATGGATCTCTTTGTAAGTGAATTGTTAATTTTAGTCTCTAAGCTCATAACACATATACACATTCACTTAGGTTCATGTGCAAAATATTTTCAATTTTCAAATCCTGGCATTTTGGCACTGAGACTGACATACTGATCTTGACACCGGCATACCAATGCCCATGCTCGATTCCGAGCAGTTTTGCATCATCTTTGGAACCGGGCTACTCCATACCGGTCACCCATACCGATCACTTTGGGGTCTGCATAGTTACTGGAACAGGTCTAAAGCATACATGCATTCATACCGATAAACCTTCATATTTTGCATACTCTTAGAAACCCCGTATGATCCATACTGGTCCCTATATTGATAAATACACAGACATATCGGACTCCATATCGATCAGTAATTTGGTATTGTACTTGAATCTTAAACGGTAATATAGTCGTTATATTTTGGCATACCGGTATACCGACCTCAGACATAAAAATTGAGACAGTTTTCTCTTTCACTATATATTGAGTCCCCAATTCATTTTTGCTAAGCTCTTGAACCTTCATACAATTTATACTAAGACAAAAATAGAGAGTTTACAAAAACCTTCATATTCATACACTCTCATACTCAAGCTCACACACGACACCTTCATTATCATTTGTAGTGAGCTTAGAGTTCTTGAATTAGCAACTCACACTAAATCTTCATTATCTTTGTGAGCGCCCAAGTTGTACTTAATCTTCATTATTCAAACACTTGTGGTTGTGAAGACCCTTATTGAATGAGTATACACAAAAGGCCATTTTGTAAGAAGTTGTGAGTGAGTTTAGGAACAAAACTCATAATAAGGGTTTAAAGAGTGAGCCATTGAAAAACTCTTATGTAAGGGTTTGGAGTGCACCCAACAGATAAAACTCTTGCTTGCGGGTGAGCCACGGAAAACTCGGTGTAAATTACGATCTAACTTAGTGGAAATCTTCAAGTGTGGCTTGAGGGAGTAGACGTAAGTAAATAGTTGGTCGAACTACTATAAATCACCGGTGTCATTTTCTTTATCTCTCAATTCATAATTATCGCAAGTTTATTTTCATATTTGCATATTAATTAGAAACTTGCAATTATGGAATATATTGTGATTGAAAAAATTTACCTAAGTTTAATTGATAAAGCTACTAGCTTATTAGCGTAAAATAGACAAGAATTTTTATTTCCGTAATATTAGGCTATTACCCAATTCACCCTCCCTTTTAGGTATAAAATTATATTTGTTATATGCTTGTAGGAAATTTCATGGGAAACACATAATGCATATATTATATTATGTTGCCAGGTTCATCATAACTAAGATTGAGTTTTAAAATATCATAAGCTTATTTTCGAGCTTTTAAAAAAGATCAAAATAAATAAATAAACCTATAAAAAAAAACTATAAAGAGAAAAGGTCATAAATATATTTATTAATTTGGCTTGTTACATAAACGCGTTAATTGTATATATGATTATATATGTAAATATAGTAATTTTAGCACAAAACAAGCAAAATTTGAAATTAAAATTAATATCCTAAATGATTATGTGGCATATGACATGCACATAAACCACATAATGTATTTTAGGATATATTTTAAACTATTACATGGGTACGTATATATAACATCATTATACATATATATATATATATATATATATAGTTGTTAAAATAGAGTGATCTAACAATTCCAAACGCAATAACAAGAATAATCAGTGAGCATAGAATTTTGAACGCAATGACCCGATAAATCTTGCCCATGCTTCTTGTAACACTTCTCTCTACAATCTTTAAACGTGCATCCTTTGAGATACAACAACTCCTCGCATCTATTTTCTGCATTTGCATGAGTCCCCATCAATGCAACTGCAAATTTAATACGTGCATTTCAAGATTAATTTATATAAGAGAGACGAAATTAATAGCTTAATTAATGCATGACATTGTTTTAACAAGTAGAGCACATTTAGTCTTGTTTTCCCCTAAATTTTTGCCTCCAAAAAACTTACTTTTTAGTTATGTTTTTTTTCTGAACCAACGTCCCATTATCGCGTCAATAACAAGCCATTGTCATGATAATATGTACGGGCTTTATATTATCGCGATAATGACTACTCATTGGCGTGACAATATGAGACATAAAGTTCTTTTGTATCAGCGACTCATTGTCGCGCCTATGTGAACCATTGTCGCGACAATATGAGTTAGAATGTAATTTTATATATCTGTCTCTCATTGTCGTGTCAATGATTGTCCATTATCACGACAATGTAAGGCAACATGTCTTTTTCGTTTCAAAATACACGAAATCAGTTATTTCGGTTAACTTTATCTTTAAATTTCTTTTTCGAACCTCGCAACCTGATCGATCAGGTCGATCCTCAATACGTAAGCGTAAAATAATAACCAAACCAACATATCATATCATATAATATCTTACTTTGATAGATTAACCATCTTTTATTGAATCTAATTCAACAACATCGATATCCAAAACGAAAAAAATGACCTCTTCACATGTAAATGATACTTTGTTCCTGAACAATATCCAATACTTACTAGGAATTTTGTACACTAAAAAAAATCATTTTAGTTTTAAGAGAGATTTTAAACCTGAGAGAAGGAGAAGAAGAATGAAGAAATGATTTTGAATAAGCTTTCCCATCTCTACTGAAGTTTGAATAGCCTGAAGATTTTAATATATAAAAATTGGTGACTTCCACTAGGGAATTAAGATTTATATATACATGATGTATAATACTCAAACCCTCACTAAAATTCCCAATTCCTAACAAGTACTCGTTACTCAGTTTTTCAATTGTGGCTGTTTCCAATTAAAATATAATTTTGTTATATTTGTTAAATTCACCTCACTACATATAGAAAATTATTGTTCGTGAATCGTGATCATTGTTATACAAAATCTTTTTTTTTTTAAGTATGGGCGTATGTGAAATTGGGGTAGCTGGTATCTTAATATTAGCTAATTTTAAGATAAAAAAGTACATCTCCTTGAATTATTATATGAAATTATTTTCGAAAATTTATTTCATATTGGCACTCTAGAAAATTATATATATGGAGTCCTTAGTTATAACTGAAACTACAAGTATTATACTTCCCTTATTTTCTCATTATCCAATAGGATAGGGTTCAATGATCTCTTTCATTTTTTTTTATTAATTTTTTTTTGGAATAGTTGGAAACCCCGCCGCCAAATCATCTCTTTCGGACTTAAACGGGATAAGTAAAACCTCCGGTTATCCCAGTTTCTTATGAGAAATAAACTCCATAGATTCGAACTCAGGACCTCAAAATGAGATCCTAAACCCTACACCACTAAATCATACCCCTTGAGGACAATAATCTCTTTCATTATTCCACATAGGGATGGCAGTGGGTAGGGTATGGTGCGGGTTTGCCATTACCAAACCCGCACCCGCATATGTAAATAAATTACAAACCCGCACCATACCCGTTGCGGGTTTTAATTTTCATTACCAAACCCGCACCGCATATAAAAATAAATTACCAAACCCGCATTGGTACCCAACGGATTTTTTGCGGGTTTTTTAAAATATTGAATTACTTTGTGTTCTTAATAATATAATTTTTTTAATTAAATAATTTATTTTTAATTGCTAGCTATAGTTTTCACATTTGTTTTTCATTTAACATATACAACATGCAATGTATGTATATACAATACATAGATAACATAATGTATGAAAGACTCGGTACCATATGTTTATTTTTTCATATAAACATAATTAAAACGAGTTCTTCCATTCATAATTATAATGATCTAAGTTAGCCAACCTAATCGACAATAAGCTAAAAAGTAATCACCAATCTTTGGTCATATTTTTTATGCTAATTGTAATGAAAGTGATGCTTACAAAGCTCAAGTGGTGTAAGTGTAATGAAGAAGCAGGAAAGATACTGAAGTTGCTGCAAACACTAGCTTATTTTGCTCATCTCCGTTTCTGATCATATGAACTTAATCCAAATTTTTGTATTATAATTTTATTAACAAGTGTGATTAAAAAAAATAATAGTCATGTAAAAAATCTTCAGATGGGCAGGTTGCGGGTTGCGGCTGAGTGGGAGTGTGGAACTGTGGATTAATGTTTTAGGTTTATGTTTTGTTAGTTGTTTTTATATGAAGGTTTTTTTATATTGTCCTAAAAATATTAATTAATAAAAAATAATATTGCGGGTATGCGGATACCCGCAACGGATACCCGCATTTTTTTCTTAATTACCAAACCCGCACCGCACCCGCAGCGGGTTCTACTTTAAATTA
>SKCR01027107.1:0-61116 GCA_019454045.1 Zanthoxylum bungeanum | reverse complement strand
ATGTTCATGTTGTTGATTCATAAATACTCTTTAACGTTTAATACAATCGATGCTTTGTTATTCTTTATTAACTTATGATTATATGAATCCAGAGATTGTGTTTTACCAACTTGCATATAGGAATAGTCATGCTTCTTCTATGTGTGATTGGGGAACCCAATTGTGACTGGTAAAGTTTTTTTATGAGTTGATCTTCTGTTGTAGTATTGCCTGTGGGTATATTGTCGACGTTAGATAGATCATAACGATAACTTTGTGTGCTGTTAACATAGAGAAAATAAATCATCGATTACCTTAGAATTTAATGTGTTTTGAATTGAATATCTTCCGATTGTTGTTTTGGGATGTGAAACCTTCAATTGATTAATAAAAGGAATCAATAACTGAATATAGGAAGTTGATACAAGAGGGATTCCTGACGCATTGTTGTTTCTCTCTATTGATAACTTTTAAGTATTTTTCATAATCTTTATTTTACATCACCAATTCAATCATTTTCTTTAAATAAGTTATTGCTAACGTTTTGTTTAAGTAAATTAGTTCCTTGTAACCATCTCTTTGAGGAATCGACACCCCAACTATACTGCGATAACTACAAGTAATTTTTGGGCGTAATCAAATTTTGGCGTCGTTGCCAGGGAGACGGTTTACAAGCAAAATTAGCAGGTTTGCTTGGTCAACAACAAAAGTGGTAATTTCGTTCCATCTTATTTTATTATTATTATTCACTTATTTATTTTATTTTATTTCAATTTCAGTTTCAGTTTAGTTTTGATTATTAGTTTATTTTTTATTATTTTTTTATTTCATTAATTTTATTTCAGTTTTAATTTTAATTTTGAATTTTAATTAATTAATTAATTTATTTTTAGTTTATTCTTTTATTTTTGCTTCTAGTTTTATTTGTGTTTAATTACATGCCTAAACGTAGGGATGGGTTTGGTAGATTTGTTAGGATTGAAGAAGAAAACTCAGACTCAGAAAGTATATTTGATAATCTTTTGGCCTCACCATCCATATCTAGCACACACAGTATGAGTGAGTACGAGAGACCACCCATGATGACTCTTGAAGAGTACATCCATCCCACTCGCACAGCTACACCATCATGTATCATGTTTACTCCTAATGCACCACATATAGATTTTAAACCTGGAATGATACAATATATCCTAACCTTTCATGGTTTGGAGAACGATAACCCTTATATGCACATTAGAGAATTTGAAGAGGTTGTAGCAACTTTCCATGATCAATTTGGGACTACATATAAAATTAGACTTAAGTTCTTCCCTTTTGTCCTTAAAGATATAACTAAAAGCTGGTTGTATTTTTTAGAACCTCAGTCAATAGGATCATGGGGAGAGATGACACATGCATTCTTTAACAAATACTTCCCACACCATAAAACGAATGCCCTGAAAAGAAAAATCTCCACCTTCTCCCAAAAAGACAGTGAAACTCTTTATCAAACGTGGGAGAAGTTTAAAGAGATGTTAGCTAGTTGTCTTTAGTATGTTATTTTTATGACGATCTAACCCCTAGAGAGCGCCAATTTGTTGAGATAATGTGCAATGGTGAGTTCATCCGAAAGGACCCTGATGAGGCATTAGAGTACTTGAATGACCTAGCTGAGAAATCTCACACTTGGACTAGACCTAATGTCATGGATATCACTGATAGGACACACCCCACTCCTTCTGGCAGAGGCATACACAACTTTAGGGAAGAGGACAGTCTTAAGGCAAAAGTTGAGCTATTAACTAAACAGATAGGAGCCTTAATAGCCAAAGATAGCAAGACTATACATGCAGTAGCGAACCCCAAACAAAATATTTTATGTGCAAGGGGACTGACCATTTGGCCCAGGAGTACCCTTTATATGATGAGATGAGGGAAACATATGAGGACCAATGCAATACCGTATAGTTGTACAAGAGACCTTATACACCATATTCAGACACTTATAATTTTGGTTTGCGGAACAACCCAAACTTTAGTTGGAAACATAAGTCTCAACAGCCCACTCAAACATCACAGCCTAGAAGTTACAGTACTCCCCAGTATCATACACATGTTGTTCCTAGAAATTCTTTAGAGGATATTGTGCAAGCATTTATGGAGGCCCAGAGCAAAACCAATCAAAGGTTTGAGTCCTTGATAGCTCAGGTAGTGGAAGATAATAAAGAGATAAAGAGTCAAGTCTCTAAATTGACTAATGTCCTGAGTGTGCAAGAACAAGGATAATTTCCATCTCAGGCTCAACCTCATCCACAAGGGCAACACATGGCACAAGCTGATCATGAGGCATCCAATATAAAAAGTGTTAATGCTATAATCACTAGGAGTGGTAAAGATGTAGGGACATAGAAGACCTCCAACACAGCAGGTGCCACTAAGGATGGTAATGCAAGTACTCCTCAAGAAGAACACGTGCCACATTTCCCAGTTAGAGTGCATTTCCCTCAAGCACTTAGGCCCACAGCGAGAGCTCAAGACTCTAGTGGTGAGCTCCTAGAACATCTTAAGTAAGTAAAAATCAAACTTCCTTTATTACATGTGATAAAATAAGTTCCTACATATGCGAAGGTTTTAAAGGATCTTTGCACCATAAAAATGAAGCATAATGTGAAGAAGACTGCATTTTTGACAGAGCAGGCTAGTGTAGTAATTGAACAGATGACTCCACCAAAATATAACGATCCAGGATGTCCCACCATCACCTGTCACATTGGCACACTTGAGTTTGGTCAAGCTTTATTAGATTTAGGTGCTAGTGTTAATCTCATGCCATACTCTATCTATAAGCAGTTAGGACTTGGAGAGATTAAACTTACATCAGTGGTTTTACAGTTAGCTGATCGATCCATCCGAACACCGCAGGGAGTAGTTGAGGATGTTTTATTTCAAATTGATAAATTCTAATACCCCATTGATTTTCTAATTTTAGATATTCAATCTATGATTTACACTGAGTCAAAAATTACATTTATCTTAGGGAGACATTTTCTTGCTACAGCTAATGCTCTTATCAATTGCAGGAATGGTCTCATGAAGTTATCATTTGGGAACATGACACTTGAAGTAAATATTTTTCATGTTGAAAAACAACCACAAGATGATGATGAGTGTCAATATGCATACATGCTAGAAACAGTACTGCTAGGAACAGCTTCTTTACAACATGAATCAAACCCTCCCGAAATGAAATTGACCCCAAAGAACCGTAAAAGGAGGAAAAAAATAATTAGTGCTCATTTAAATATTATACATGAGAAGCTCAAAAGAAGGTTGAACCAATTGATAAAATCTCAACCACCAGACCATGTGGGGTCAATGGAGAAAATGATGCAGCTGGACAAAAATTCATTCTCATGTCTTAATCACCAATGTCTGCCGAAGAAGAAAGAACATGAGACTACTTGGTCCTCTACATGGAAGCCACCATGACAACTTAGGTGATTACGTCTGGCCGAAGATGTTAAACTTAGCGCTAGCAGAGAGGCAACCTTGCATCTGCTTTAATTTTCTTTTCTTTTCTTTTCTTTTTTTATTTTCTTTACTTTTATTTTATTTTATTGTGTGCTAATTGCATGTTTATTATTTGCATGAGTATTCACGCAGGTGTTAGCGCAACCCACGCATCTCACACAACCAAAGTCTCACCAGCAAGAGCCTGATCAACTCCATGCCTGGTAGTGTTGTTCCTCACTCCTTTTTCTTTATATTTATCTTACATTGAGGAAAATGTAAGTTTTAAGTGTGGGGGTGTATGCACGCGCATGATAATACCTGTTATAAAGAAAATAAATTTGTTTTGTCTGTTTTTCATCCTTAATAGTAAAGCATAAGTCCAATGATGAATATTGTTTGTTTTAGGATGAAAACTTTGAAACGATAAGTTCTTTAATGTACTTTTATCTGATGCCTTAAGTAGTTGATCTAGGTTAGACTCATAAGCACTTAACTATAGGTTTTTAGTAGTAAGAATCTAGGTAGTTGGCAAGTGACTAGTTGAAGAAATTGATGTTGATGAATGACTGTTTGCTTAGATGTCTATCCTGATTTGCTAGTTTTATGATGTATGGTATGGTTAAAATAAAAAGATAAAGTCTCGAAAGAAATAAATTAAACCACCTATAACCGATAAGCGTGAAGCTACCCATTGGCGAGTGTTAGGACCACCATAAGGAGAAATGCTACCTTAAAGGGTAGGTGTGTTGAAAAAAAAGTCTGGAAAGAAATTAAACAACCTATAACCGATAAGCGTGAAGCTACCCATGGGCGAGTGTTAGGACCACCATGAGGAGAAATGCTACCTTAAAGGGTAGGTGTGTTGAAAAAAAAAAAAAAAATAGACAATAAAAGAAAACAAATCATACCATACTGAGCAAGAAAGGCAATTACATTGCACAATTGAGATATTTAGGTTGGTTTGACCCATCGGATCCCAATTTTAAAACGAAATCATTGAGTTGGCTTACCTATGAATCAAGCTGTGAATGAACCTTCACACATATATACTATGAGTCTGGCTCAGATGATTTATTCAAGGACTTGGATTTGAGTTGCGTTGAGTACTTTGAAAGTTCTCTGATTTCATTACTAGACATTCTTTGAGGATAATAATATGTGTAATTATTGGGACTATTTTATTTTGTTTTTGCATGATTGTATGTGTTTTTAAATGACGTTTGTGAGTGACATCGCTGTAAGCCCTCACGAGACTATAACTCGTCTACTAGGGTCACTTAGGGGTTTAAAGGCTTGTTGTATACGCTAAATACAATCGTGATCCCTACAAAAGTGGCTTAGATAGTTTTTATTTATTTTTAATTTAGTTAGTTCTTATTTTCTTTTTGCACTTGAATTGCTAGGGACTAGCAATAAGCTGGTTGGGGTTGTGATAAATGCATGAAAATGTACTTTGAACATCACTAATTCAGCTTAATTATCATGTGTTTAATTTTAATTATAGTTTATTTTGTGCTTTGTTATTAGGAAGCAATGAAACATGGATATTGGAGCAATTGTACGTGTTTCGGGACCTTACAAACACATCGGAAGCACGTAGGAAATGAGCAGAAACACATGAATCATTATCCTGCAAGCCCAGCCACACATCAAGACGCGCAATGGCCACGCGTCGCGACACGAAAGCGTTTTCCAGGGTTTGTGCTTAGTTCATTTTTTACGCAAAATAATGCCTCCGGGACTTCTCTATATAAGCCCAAGCTCGCTAAAATCTTAGAGGGAGAGAAAAAAGGAGAGAAATAGAGAAGAAACACACAACAAAGAGCCACAAACATAATTTTGAGAGAGAAGAATGAAGAAGATTCAACCCCGACAGGATGTCTCTCCGATTTATCAAGGCTATTTCTCTCTTCTACATGAAGAACTAATCTCCTAGGCAAAGCTAATGATGAATTCTTGTATTTCAACTCTTATGTTCATGTTGTTGATTTCTAAATACTCTTTAACGTTTAATACAATTGATGATTTGTTATTCTTTATTATCTTATGATTATATGAATCCAGAGATTGTGTTTTACCAACTTACATATATGAATAGTCATGCTTCTTCTATGTGTGAATGAGGAACCCTATTGTGACTGGTAAAGTTATTTTATGAGTTGATCTTCTGCTGTAGTATTGCATATGGGTATATTGTCGACATTAGATAGGTCATAACGATAACTTTGTGTCCTGTTAACATAGAGAAAATAAATCATCGATTACCTTAGAATTTAATGTGTTTTGAATTGAATATATTTCGATTGTTGGTTTGGGATGTAAAACCTTCAATTGAGTAATAAAAGGAATCAATAACTGATTATAGGAAGTTGATACAAGAGGGATTCCCGACGCTTTGCTGTTTCTCTCTATTGATAAATTTTAAGTATTTTTCATAATCTTTATTTTACGTCACCAATCCAATCCTTTTCTTTAAATAAGTTATTGCTAACGTTTTGTTTATGTAAATTAGTTCATTGTAATCATCTCTCTGAAGAATCGACACCCCAACTATACTACGATAACCGCAAGTACGTTTTGGGCGTAATCACATACCTCTTCAAATTCCCTTAAGTGCTGATAAGAATTTTATGATTCTAGACCGTGGAATGTGGGTAAAAGTTGGATGATAACTTGCTTAAAATTGAAACGTATTGCATCTAAGGGGAAACAATACAAGATGGTGATCTTGTCCTAGTGGGATTCATAAATTGTCTGAGTTTCCTAAGATGATTAAGATCGACATGCTGAGACTCACGTTCTACCTGATTAACTGGATTTTCATCTCGGCCAGATGGGCTTTCATT
Organism: Zanthoxylum bungeanum; assembly: GCA_019454045.1. Lineage (NCBI taxonomy): Eukaryota > Viridiplantae > Streptophyta > Magnoliopsida > Sapindales > Rutaceae > Zanthoxylum > Zanthoxylum bungeanum. The sequence goes on along the minus strand of SKCR01027107.1, from coordinate 54,796 downwards.
TCGGTTCTCGACCATTTTGACAGACGATGAAGGAGATTGAGACTCTCTATTTAATCTACCGCTAGATGATCGAGACCAATGTTTCATGCAATCTAAATGCAAACTATATGCTAAAATTTAAAAATACATAAAAATAGTATTTACAAAAAGAAGAAATAATAAACAAGTAAAAAAAATTAAAATTAAAATTAAAAAAATAAAAATAATTGACAAAAGAAAAGAAAAACAAAGAAAGAAAGAAAATACAAAAGTAGTGATTAGATCTAAAAAAAGTCCTCTGATTCTTGTCAATTCAGATCTCAATTCAATTTCTCGTTCAGCTGTCTCAATTTCTCGAATCAGGTTCTCACAAAAAATTATGGAAGAATCTCTAGATGAGGATGGTTCAAGAAATTCTTTGGCAAAATGCAAGCTCCATTTTAATTGATTTTCCTGTCTCCTGTAACCTTGAAAAATTAAGTACATGGTTTGTCTGTATGTAGGATGTCTGGGTTCAGGATTCATTTACGATTAATTAGGATATTTTGGATCTATACAAATACAAAGAATAAAGAAAATGAGATGCAGAAAATACAACAAAAAAGAAAGGAAATACAAAAGAAAAAGAAAAAGAAAAAGAAAATAAAAAGAAAGAAAAATTATTATTTTATCTAGTAAATTATATCCCTGACAACTGCACCAAAAACTTGACACACTCACAAAGTTGTTATTTACTCCCAAGTATAAGAGTGTCGAAGTAATAAAATAACCTGGTAAGTTCGGGGTTGATCCACAAGGAATAGATTTAGTGAAATAAAAAAAATTAATTTGAGTGAAAATAAAATGAGTGAATTGCTTGAAGGGATTATAAATTTTAAATTAAACTGCAACAATAAAATACTTGGGCTAGGAGATCCACTTTTAATATTTCAAATTTAGAAATCTCACTTTTTATAATATATAAATTATTATTATTACCTAATTAATTTATTTCAGGAATTAATTATGTCAAAATAAATAAAACCAGTCATAAATACGGTGATAGCATTTGTTTATAACACGTCCAGTTAGGTACTCAATTATGTCAAATAAATAAAACCAGCTATATAGTGGGTAACAAAGTTTGTCAATAATTAATCCAAATTAAAATTAAATATTAATCATTAGATTACAATATTATATATTATAATATAAGTGAGATTAATCTATATTTTCATATTAAAAGTTTCACCCTTTACCCTAGCATGACAAAATTAGCTATTCATGATTTTAATAAAAACACACATAATTTTATTACTGAAAAAAAAAATTACAAGAAGGCTTTTAAAAAATAAAACACACAAGAACTAGAACTCCATAAATTTCAGAGAAAATTATGGTATCCAGGCTGAGTAAAATGAGGTGTCAAGCACCTCAATTTATAGAGGTGCCCGACACTTCTCAAAACTTAAATTATTATTTTTTATTATTTATTGTTTAAAGTCATATAACTTTATAAAGTTATATGACTTTGAAGAGCAAATGGAAAATGATGCCCACCTTACGGTGGGTTGTCATTTTCTATATATATATATATATATATATATATATATATATATATTGAAAATGACTTTTATATAAATATTTTTTTTTTGGAAAAGTTAAGTATTATATCTAAAAGTAAAAATTTACAGGTGCAAATGGGGCATCCCCCAGACTAAGACTACTTAAGTAAAAATACATTTTGACTTTTTCATCAATTTTAACATTGAAAACTTCAGAACTGTAAAATCTTATCAACAACAAAGTTGTAGATATTTGAGTCTTCTTTACTCTAGAACTGGAATCACTTCAATCTGATATCGGAGTAAAAGATTATGGCTAAATTACAAAAATTGTGCATGGTTGAAATTTCTGAAATTGTACAAACGCCCTTTTAAGTTTTTGGCCTCCAAAATTCAAATGTCATGTCTATTTTTCTAGTTATGCATCCAAAGTATTATTTCACCTACATAAGAAATAAAAATCACAATAAAAATATGTAAAACATAAATTTAATTATTATGTTATAAATATGCTAAATTAAGGGGATTAATGAAACTACAAGTGTAAAATAATTAATTTTTTTTAATAAATATGTACTTTTTAGTATTCGTCATTATAGGTGGATCTAGATATTTTACTCTGTTTATTGATGATTGCTCTATTTACACATGGCTATATCTCATAAAGAATATATCTAAATAATATTCCATTAATTGTGACTTTGTTAAAATGATTCAAATATAATTATCTATTACCATTAAAATTTTCCATGCTGACAATGCCATTAAATATCAAGACTAAGATTACTTAAGTTTTTTATATTTTTATATTTTTAATTTTTTTTAATATTGGAGAATTGAAAATTAAGAAAATTGGAGAATTGGATAATATTTGAGAGAATTTAGAGAAGGATAGAAAATGTTGGTGTGTAGAAAAATAAAACATGAGGAGATATTTATAGAATTGGTTAATTTTGTGAAGCCTAAATTGTTCGTAAGACTAGTAGTTTTGTTAATATTATTAAGGGTATTTATGGAATTGGTTAATTTTGTGATATCTAAATTGCCCATAAAATAACCGTTTTATTAAATTATCAAGGTTAATTTATGAATTTTATAAAAAAAAAAAAGTGTAAGGCCCAACGGTTAGGAATTATTGGGCCTTACGATTTCGGTTGAAACCATAATCAAACAAACAAGAACCGATTTCAATTTTGGTGCTCGAACCGGAACCAAAAGATATCAAAACCTTACGATTTCGAACCAAAATTTTGGCAGGGTCTAGCAGGCTCCGTTTATACACACAAAATTTAAAACAAAAAACATATATGATTTAATTTTATTTTAACGAGAGATAAAAATCATAATATTTTAATGGACCCATGTGACAGAGCAAGCATTAAGACCCATATTTATTCAAATATCTCATTTTATTTTTTATGGTTAATTATGTGATGTCTAAATTGCCCTTAAAACTAGCCGTTTTGTTAATATTATTAAAGGTAATTTAGAAATTTTATATAAAAAAAAAATAAGAGTTTAAGGCCCAACAGTGAGGAACCATTGGATTTTACGATTCTGGTTGGAACCCTAGCCGAATCGAAAAGAATCGATTTTGGTTACGGTTCTTGAGACGAAACCAAAAGGAATCAGAACCTTTCAGTTCTTTCTAGTTCGATTCTGATTCAATTCGATTCCGAACAAAAATTTTTAGCAGGGTGTAACAGGCTCCTTTGATACACACAAAATTTAAAACAAAAAACATATATGATTTAATTTTATATTAACGAATAACGAGAGATAAAAATCATAATATTTTAATGGACGCATGTGACTGAGCAAGCACTAAGACCCATATTTATTCATATATCCCATTAATTTCTTCTGTTCATAGCAAATCTTCAAACTCTCAACAATTTTTTCCTTACTCTGCTCTTATAACTGGAATCCCTGCTCTTCAAAATCAATGGAAACCCCATATCCAACACCCATCTCTACTTCCAAAACCCGCATCGGCTGGATCGGCATAGGCCTCATGGGCTCACCCATGGCTTCCCGCTTACTCGCCGCCGGCTACTCCCTCACAATCTACGCTCGCACCCCTTCAAAAGCCCTTCACCTCCAATCTCAAGGTGCCCTCCTCGCCAACTCCCCGCAAAACCTCGCTCAATCCTGCGACGTTATTTTCACCATCATTGGTGGGCCCCCGGACGTCCGCTCCGTCATCCTCGGACCCTCCGGTCTTCTCTCCAGCTTCAATCCCGGCGGTGTCACTGTTGACATGACAACTAGTAGCCCAAATCTTGCACGTGAAATATCAAACGCAGCGCGTAGTCAAGGTTGCTTGGCTGTAGATGCGCCGGTCTCTGGAGCCGACGCTGGCGCAAGAGAAGGCAAGCTTGCTATAATGGCTGGCGGCGACTCGAAAGTTGTTGAATGGCTATCGCCATTGTTTCAGATAATGGGAAAATGTACCTATGTGGGGGAAGCCGGATGCGGGCAGAGCTGCAAAATAGGGAACCAAATAGTGGGTAGTGCGAATTTGATTGGAATAAGTGAAGCACTCACGTTTGCGGAGCGGGCGGGGCTGGATCTTGGGAAGCTTTTGGTGGCCATGAAAGGCGGGGCGGGGGGGAATAAGATAATGGAGTTGTTTGGGGAGAAGATGATTGAGCGAGACTTCAGGCCAGGCGGCTTTGCGGAGTATCTGGTGAAGGATTTTGGTATTGGTTTGAATTTTGTTGAGGAGAAAGAAGATGAAGTGGTGGCTTTGCCGGGAGCTGCATTGTGTAAGCAGTTGTTTAGTGGTATGATTGCTAATGGAGATGGCAAGCTTGGCCTTCAAGGTGTCATTACTGTGATTGAAAGACTCAATGGCATTGACAAGTAAGATTCAGGGGTGGAGTTAATTTCTTTGTCCGTTTTTTTTTTTTTAATTGTTTTTCCTTTTACTGAATTGTGGGACAAATTAATTTTGATAACATTTTAATTTTCTATTGAAATAATTGCAAAATCTCTCATTTCCTGTTTTATTATTGTTTTCCTTCCCTCCGTTATTCTGGTTTATTAAATTCATGAAAACCCACTAAATTAACAATATGTGAGAAGAGTAATTACTAATTACCTTGAAGGCTTCAAGCAAGCCTTGATTGCACAGACGGCAAATTATTCTGTAACTTCTTTGTTTCCTTGTCATCTTTAACTTTTCTGTTTGTCTTATTGTACGAAGATTATATTAGAAATTTGAGAGATCTTCAAATTTTTATAAAGACTAAACACGAATATATACCATTTGCTAATTCCTGAGACATTGAAAATCTATAAAATCCATAATCAATGCCAGGAGGATAAGTCGAGCTTACATTGTAGTTCTTGCATAATCCTTGCTCCCATCTCTTGTGTGATTATATGTCGCCGAGCAAAAAATGATCGATCGAGATTGAAGGTGGTCAATGTACTTGTAGGCCCACCTCTAGGCAGAGACCCAGAGTAATTTGAGAAATGGACCAATGACACCAGGCTCGGAACCAACTGAAGCATCACTAAAATAGATCTTATAATAACAATGTAATATTCATAATGTAGCCTAAACAGAAATCAAACTACAGTTATGTTTGAGCATTCCATGTGTAATGATGCATGATTATATTTAGTTCATGAGAAGATGCATGTATGATTAGGGCATATGTATAAATTATGAGGAGTCGTGTAGTGTACGTGTCAGTCAGGAGGCTTATGGAGATGGTTACACCGTCTTATGCCGGTGGTAAATATTAATTAATTGTTTTAAATTTCAAATGCCTTTGATTTGTTTTATTACATCATCTTTTTGTCTAATCCTACTCCTAAAACTAGTTTATTAATTAAGTCTATGAAATTTATTACTATAATATTTGTATCAAAACTATCTAATTCTTCTTTTATTAAATTTTATCCATTCACGCCATCCTAAATAGATTTATTTTATTTTAAATCCTAAAATACTTTCTAATTATAATAATTTATATTGAAGGTTTACAATTACTGTTAATGCTTCATTTAAATCTCTAAGTAAATTTCTTTCAAATTCACTAAAAACATATTTCCATCCTCTAGATGTATATCCTTGTAAATTTAATACTAATAAATCTTTAATTTCTAGCTTTACTTTTTATTTTTCTAGTTTAGTTTTAGATGTAAAAACTTTTTTTTTGTCTCTTTGCACTTTTTCTTTACCCTCTCCTTTCTATTTTCTGGTCAATTATTTTCTTCTCCAACTAAAAGTTCTGTCATCTAAATAATATCATTCTAATAAGTCTAATTTGGTAAAATCTAGATTAGTATTTTGTCTTCATGATTATTACAAAGATCTTTTTTAAAAAATATTCATTTTCTAATGTTTATAATTTTGGGATTTTTATGCCCAACAAGCAAATGTATTCAGAACATTATTGATTAATAAATTTATGATTCAATTTTATTCCATATATGCATTTTGATTTACTTTATAAAATTCATGAAAATTCCATGATTATTTATGTAATTTTAAATTAAATATATATGACTATGTAAAATATTACATACATATATGTATAGATAAAATTTAAAAAATAATAATCAAAATTTGTCTGTGAATATGATTTGACGTTGAGAATCTTCAAATTCCAAAGTCATAAATATAGTTCATTTCATTATGAATTGTACAATTATATCCAGACTACAATATGTAAAGACATAAGAATGAATGTATTCTATATAATAATATTATATTGGACATAACCAGATTAAATTAAAAAATTTTAATAATTTCTGTTAAATAAAGAACATCAATTTTATCATAATGATGGTCATATATGTGATGATCATAATTCATTGTATTTAGCAGACTCCGATATCATTTTAATTTACTCAGTAGGATTTTGTATTTGTTACATTTCGTAAACCTTATAATTTGGGAAAGAATTGAATAAATAGTTGGGAATGTTAATCTGATACAATGGAATCTGTTTATGAGTTTTCCTTGTTTGTTAGTCAAGACCTGAATAATTAGCGCGTAAATTCATAAAAGTTATGAATTATTGTTCACTTGAGAACGAATGAAAGTTAAGGATAAAAATGTAATTCGAGAGGTTAACGGATTTTATACTTAACTCATTTACAAATCATTTATGAAGAATAAATGCATATGTAACGACTATGAATACTTTGAGAAATTAATTATATAATTCTGAGAGTGCAATTCTGGGTATTTAATGGAGTTACTCCAAAATTAATAATTTCATCTGATTAATAAAAGAGTTTACAATTAATCAACGGAATTGTTGGAGCTTAGAATTATAAGTCCATCAGTCCCCTCGTCATCTTCTGTCAATGTTCGAATGAAATTTGTTGCGAAGAAAAATAAATAATTGTGAGTTAATCAACAGAATTGCTGGAGCAGTCTTCTTGTTGCATAGTGCAGCAGTTTCTCTACTGCACAATGTAGCAGTGAAACTGCTACACAGTGCAACAGTGAAACAGCTGCAAAGTGCAGCAGTTTGACGCACAGTGAGGCAGTGTTCACTGCCCATTTGTAACACCTCGCCAGAGGCAATGATGCTACCTGCAGGAGACATGATTGACCCATCTCCATAAGCCTCTAAATTTATAGGAAATCTGGCATGATGTATCCTAAAACTGGACAACCTCAATCACAGTCCAGCATCAAATAGAATCTAAGAAGACATCAAACAAATAAAAGAACCTCATGTCCACACAAAACTCATCAAAATCATATCCTAAAGGCTCTGTGCTCACATCATCTATCAACACTCAAGGGCTATGTGCCCACAACATCATAAGTAATCAAAACAATTACTAAATATATATAAAAATAACATGTTCAGCACGACAAATAAAATATTGATCACAAATCATAGACCTCTAAACCTCTTCCCAAGAGACTTGCGAGGGTGACTGCCGCTTGAGTGATCCGCATCTCGAGCATGACTTACAAAGCTATCGTGGTTAACCAATTGGAAGCCAACCTGCAAAATTAGCAATCTGGTTTGGTGTGAGTTTTAAAAACTCAGTAAGTAACTATGCTAGTATTACAAAGAACAAGTCAAACATATACAACAAACAAACAAATCAACTTTTATTATCATTTATTCTTTACCGCGACAAATCCGCATATCTACATATTTACATATATGCCAATCTATTAGCCGAACATTCAAATCACACAAAACATCAACCCGAACATCACAGAACGAGACATTTTATGTCGAATCCATTTCCATCATATGAGATGAGTAGTTGGATTTACTATATTTTATTACGATTAAACATCTTTGAGATATCATTAAATTGATAAAACAAACATATTTCCTTTAATTCAAAACTTACTTCCTTCTATTTAAAACACACTTTAACTTCTTTAATTATAGTAACCTTATAATAACTTAATATTTATGCTCATATGCGTTCACTTATATTAGTGCATAAATCATATCTCACTTCTCTTATATTCATGTACATCAAATTCCAGAATTCCTACTTGGAGACTTAACTAATATTAGAATCTTACAACCACATTCAGTTCTCTTTTATAATATACGTACATACAATAACAAACATAACATACGTATTTATAACATCTTCTATTCACACCGGTTTTCAAGTTATTCATTCATTCCACGTAAACATCCATAGTCCATAATATCAAGAAATCTATCATACACACACACATAATCAGGTATACATGCAATCACCATGTAACTAACAACGAAGCATACACAACAGTCAGGGCATCCAGAAACACACAATCAAGACAACACATACATATGAGCTGGCTCACACATACAATGCTCGTACGAGACTCATTACCTATTTTAGAATAAATATAAGATAAATGTCGTCCGAACGAATTTCCTAACCAGCTCAACTACTACACAAAAACTCATTAACTGATTAAAGATATACACATGCATACACATCACGTGTCACAAACTCATCACACTATTTCTCATACACAAGCACATACATGACAAACATTGCTTTATCATTCAGAATCGTCATACACATACATGTATATATCGAACATATGAATTTACTCATTACTTCGAATTCTGATACCATGACCTTTACAATCCTCACATTCTTTTCTTATCGATCAACATTCACCATTCATATACACATCCTATCAATCACGAACTTCCATCACTTGGAAAAGACTTAGCCTATACCACATCAACCTCTATACCGCTAAATCGTATACATTAATCAATAACAAACTTATCCTAATGACGCACATCTACACGTGCTAATACAAATTCAGAAATTATGAATTATATTATTTACCGTTATATACTCAAATTGTCCATATCTTATCATCATATTTTGGGGTTTTGGGCGAAGGGCGCAGCGGAAGCGCGGTTTGGGCGAAATCGTATTTTAAAACTTTTTCAAAATACCGAATAAATTATTCAATATCTAATATGAATAATTTATTCATATTTCATCTAAACCTATTTATTCAATATCAAATATTGACATAAATAATGTTGAAACTTCGCGAAACTTTTACGAAAACCGTTTTTCCGCAAAATGACGCAAAATACGTTTTCGACTGAACCGACCACCCGACACTTATGGGGACTGCCCAGGTCAGCCCCAATAGTGTCAGGGCAGTTCATGGGCTGCCAGAACAGTGACGAACTCACTGTTTGAACAGCAGTCATCCGGTTGGCTCAAAATCCACCTAGTAACGCCGTTTTTGGCCGTTTTCGCTTATTTTAACTCGGAAACACTTTCCGGTAATTGTTCCAACTCCCAAAATGCATCCATTACATTAATATGACATCCAAATCATCACAAAATTTCCAGTTTTATCATATCTGATCTAGAACCGAAATTTAATAATTTTCATGCTTTAAACCCAAATTTTTCAAGATTAATCAAATTAATCAAAACACCAAATCAAGTCACCACATATGAACAACCCAAAAACAATTCTAGGTGCCACAATAGTGATCATAACACTCTAGAATAGCAACTTATCAACAATTGATCAAATTGGAAACTAATTACAATAATTCCTTCCAATACTATTTCACACAGGCCAACAAGCTTCTAATTCAATCACCACAATCAAAAGCCCTAAATTTCAGAATTTGAAGGAACCCTAGAATATTTCTAAATCATCAAGAAACAAGAAATCAAACTTCTAAGCTTGAGGAGTTGAAGAATTACTTTTAATCCTTGTTTTCCTAAGCTTTTTTTCTTTGATTTTCCTTTAAATCTTCATGGATTTAACAAACATATTTTGAAACCCATTTTTGGTATGAAACTCTCGGCAATGGCAGTGGCTAAAGGAAGAAGAAAAAACAATTTTCTTTTAAATACCCATTATTGCCGACTTTATAGGGACTTTTTTATCCTTTGAAAAATTAAATCAAATTTAATTGTAATATACTTTATATTGACCAATCAAATTAGCACACACATAAAGTATATTTAGATCATGCCACATGTTCCAATAATATGTCACCATTTATCATAATAATTATGAAAAATGGATAAGATATTTAATTTTCAATTATTTAATTATTTAAGAATTAAATAACTAAATAATTAAATAACATTCATATATGTATTTTTATTTACATTAAATAACAAATACATATATTTATGGCATGTGTCAAAATCTCATTTGACGAATAATTAATGTGTATCTAATCGTATTATGTATCAAATACAAATACACAATAATTATTATCGGAAAAAATCCCCTAATGCATGAGTTATTGTTTAACCGATTAAACGATCTGAATTAACTCATTTAATCCGATGAAGTATTATGAATAATCTATATTATTCATATCGAGTTGCCCAAGTACTCAACGAGTACACTTCATATTGTGGGACTCTTTAAGTTTAGGTTTATCCGTCACAATCAGTATACTTTGGTTTTGGTCGTCCAGAGCTTTAACAGGTTCTGTGTACGCCTCTTCTGGGTTTACTGAGAATCGTAGTGTATTGGGTGTGATGTCAAGATGGAAGTATCACTTCATTCATTTGGAGATGATGATCACGCAGAGATACAGAACTAGTACTCTTAAATGTTGCAGCTATCGGGATAATATGACAAGGTCATATTATCCGATTAAAGAGACTAGTTGCTAGTGATCCGATATATGCTTCGTACGGCGCAAACAGAATTATAGCCCTAGGCCTAGCATGTGACATCCGATACTGGATCGTAATACGCAATACTTAGTATAATACGCCTGATATAGATTATATATTTTTGGTTGAATATTTCTGGAGAATTGGGTAGGCACGGTGCTTTGCTAGAAGCCAACCATTTTTGTAAATAAGTAAGAACGTGGTTGTAGGCACTGTATTTTTGCAAATAAGTCCCTATGATGAGTCTCATTTGGAGACACTACCTTTTAAGTCAAGGAAGTCACTGGAAACGGACGTCGGAAGGGAATCAGTATTTTTGTTAGATTTTATTCGCTTGTTTAGCTTCGGGCTCACTTGTTGGACCTCCATTTTAAAGCACCTTCAGCCCAAAAACCTCGCAAACCACTTAACATTGGCCCAAAACCCTTGAAACACACCAAGCCCACCACCAAAAGCCAACCACAACGCCCACCATAAGCCCACACACACGCCCAAGCCCACTTAAAGCATATCCAAAATAATAAAACACATATTTAACACATGGTGAAATTAAAACAAATCTAAAAAATCACATACCAAATTAAAATAAATTAAATAAAATATAAAATATATCCCTACCTAATTAACAAATTAACTACCTAAATAAAACAAATCTCATGCCTAATTAACATAAATCAAATATTAACTTCCTAATTAAACCAAATCTTGTCTCCAATCAATCTCTTGCTTTCCTTGCATGACACTAGGAAATATCTCACATTTATTGCATGATCTCTCATTCCTTCTCCAACAAGATTAACCCTAGCTTGTCACTATAAAAGAAACAAAATTCCAACACTTCCACTTTCTCTCTCTCATTCACGAAAAACACACACACACAAAAAAACCCTAGCTCGCCACACACAGCAGTCCCGTAATCAACCTACTCACTTCACCCACTCACCACAACAACCCTCACCAACTCGGCAGAACCACAAAAAACCCTAGCTTCGTCTCCCTCACAGACCCTTCACTCACTCTCATAAATCACAAGCCATACTTCAAACACGACAACCCCTAAACCCATGCACATGTAGAGAACAAGTTAACCCTCCAAATCTGCCCCCATCTTCACGCACAGCCCTCACGTAATAGCCCTCCAAATCAGCCTTAAACTGCACGCCACAAAGCCCTCCATTCACGTCACAAGATCTTCACGCCACTTCCCAACATACTCCCATGCACACAACCACGTTCACTACCCTCTCTTCGACACAACACTCAAGCCAAGACCCCTCAACACATAAGCCTTAAACACCACACACAGCCATGTTCATGCAGCAGGCCATTCACACACCAAGAGCCCTGACACAGCCCCTTAGCCTTCACATAAAACAGCAACCTAAACTGCCCTTGTTCACGCCACTTACAACAGTCCAAAAACTACCCAAAACAGTGAGCAAACAACCCCAGAAAAATCGCCAAAACAGTCCCTTATTACCCTAAAACAGTGACCAGAAAATACAGCAAAAATAGCAGCAAAATGTTGGAAAACAGTAGCCCGAGAAGTGAAAACAGCGAGGAAATACGCAAACCAGTGAACCAGAAAAGTTACGGAGCGTTAGCCCTTCCGATCACCGTGTAACGCGAGTCCGAGATTCGACGCAAAAGGTTAGACCTGAGGGCACTTTTCACATCTATTTTCATTCGTATTTTATTGTTTATAAATTTTATTTGCATGATTATTGTGGAATGGTGCATGTTGTGGCCCTTGAATAGATAGAAAATGTATGTATTGTGAAATGATGCATGATGTGGCCCTTGAATAAAATGGAAAATGTGTCGCCTCTTGTGGTACATAGGATGGAAACCTATATATAAATTCCGTAGCCGAATCTGAATGGACTGTAGTGCGGTCTGTACTTGGAATACAACTCCACGTACCACTTGTGCAAACGGCACATATTTCGATTTATTTTGTCTTGTTTGTTTATTATCCGTTATTTAATTTCTGCATGTTATTTGTTTGTGTAATGATGTGATAAAGCGCATGTGCTTAGTAAGTTGGACTAAAGTGTGTGACACAGAAACTGGGCGACGCATGCTGTCCCAGGCTCGCGGCCTGTTCAGGAGTACGGAGTAACCACAGGGGACTAAACCAGAGAATAATATAGTCGCCACCCGGTGTGAACCGGAAAAATGAGATTTAAGGCCGCACTCACCCCTCGCAAGGGAAGACCTCAAACCGTTGGGTTCGGAATGGTCCCTTACTTATGCCACTTGTAATGAAAGGATTTATGTAATAATTTAATCAGGCTTAAGTAGCACTTATTTCCAAGAGTATCATGCTTCTAAATTCACATGTACAAAATAAAACTTACACCTAAGTTTACATATATTTCACATCTAAGATTGCATGCTTGAAAGTATATCAAAGGAGCGACAAACATACAACTTCACTGGCATATTATATTCAAGAAAACACAAGCACACATACTAACCACACAAGCACACATGTGAGCACCTTCTCAAGTGGTACGTGGAATTGTATCCCAAGTACAGACCGTACTACCGTCCATTCGGAATCGGCTACAGAATTTATGTCTGGGTTTCCATCCGATATACCACAAGAAATAATAAGCAAATGTTATCATGACATAGGTATATGAATCATAATACATTAAACACATTGTATTCATACATGTGGGGATAGCTACTAGGAAAACTATGCATGAAATCTGATAAAAATGACTCAGTTCAGTGGGTGCGCGTTCGCGTAGCGTTTGAAAACGCGTTCGAACGGTAAACAGAAGGTTCACGTTCGTATAGCATTCGAGAACGCATTCGAACAGAACCAGAATCGATGCATGATAAGACTAAGATAGTGCGTGTGCGTTCGCGTAGCGTTCAAGAACGCGTTCGAACGGTAAACAGAAGGTTCACGTTCGTATAGCGTTCGAGAACACGTTTGAACGGAACCAGACCTGATGCATGTTGAGACTAAGAAAGTGCGTGTCCGTTCGCGTAGCGTTCGAGAACACGTTCGAATGGTAAACAGAAGGTTCGTGTTCGTATAGCGTTCGAGAACGCGTTCGAACGGAACCAGACCTGATGCATGATGAGACTAAGAAAGTTCGTGTGCATTCGCGTAACGTTTGAGAACGCGTTCGAACGGTAAACAGAAGGTTCGCGTTCGTGTAGCGTTTGAGAACGCGTTCGAACGGAACCAGACCTGATGCATGCAACACAAAGAATAAAGACAACAATGTCAAGCTCAGTATGTCCGATTAAACGTATCTTGCATTCAACCGAACACACATCAACCGGCGCGGCAAAGCATCGTGGTAAAGGGCTTTAACCCCTCCCCATAGGGGATCTTTCATTTCACTTACTAAGCCCATGCGCTCGATTGAATCATGCATACAAAGAATTAAAAGCAATAATATCAAACTTGGTATGCCTGATTGAACGTATCTTGCATTCAACCGAACACACATCAACCGGCGCGGCAAAGCATCGTGGCAAAGGGCTTTAACCCCTCCCCATAGGGGATCTTTCATTCCACTTACTAAGCCCATGCACTCGATTGAGTCATGCATAAATAAGCAACATGCAGAATTCAAGTGACGAAAAATAAATAAACGAAAGCAACACAAAACAAAAGAGGGTGCCGTTTACTCAAGCGGTACGTGGAGTTGTATCCCGAGTACAGATCATACTACCGTCCATTCAGAATCGGCTATGAAATTTATGTCCGGGTTTCCATCCGATATACCGCGAGAGTTGACAAATCTCTCATTTTATTCCACAGCCACAACATACAACATCTCATAATTCATGCATATTTATCTACTCAAGGGCCACAACATGCATTTCAACATGACAATCATGCAAGCAATACTCAATAAATAATACAAGTAAAAAAAAAAAATTGAGTGTGAAAGATACCCTCAGGTCTAACCTTTTTGCCAACTTTCAGGCTTGCGTTTCACGGACGTCGGAAGGGTACAGCTCCTCAACTTCTCTGGTTCACTGGTTTAGCGTCCTAGCTCACTGCTTTGCTGTTTTGCTTGCTGTTCGAACTCCGTTCTGCTACTGTTCGGCCTCTGTTTTGCTTCTCACTGTTCAGGTCACATGTTTTGACGTTTCAATGGACTGTTCCGAGTTTTTGTGTGGGTTTTTAGTGCAGTCTTTTTATGTTACTACTTTAAGGTTTTTAGGGAATGTTTTAAGTGTATTTTGCTGCTTTTTTAGGGGTTAATTACTGCTGTTTGGGCGTGTAACAGTGCAGTTTTTGTGTTCACTGCAGTTCGGTTTTTGGTTGTAATTTTCGGTGATGGAGGGCTGCTGTATAGGGCTGGTTTCGGTGGCTTTAGGAAGATATAAAGGCTTGTTATTTTCGGTTATGGAGGGGTTGTTGTATAGGGCTGGTTTCGGCTATGGAGTGGAGGAGATGAAAAGAATATTTTTTGTTACTTATCCTTGTGATTGGCTTGTGCTAGCAGAGGTGAATGCCTTGGAGAGGGGTGGTTTATATAGAGAAAGGCTAGGGCTTCACCTTGTCTCACAAGGAAGGGATTTTGGCATTAAAAGGAGGATTTGATTGGTATTCAACAAGGAAAGGATTAGATTGAGGGGGGACAAATCTTGGCTAGATTAGGAATGCAAAATATTTAATTTGTTATGATTGATTTTAATTAGGCATGACATCTTTTTAATTTAGTATGTGATTTGTTTAGTTTGGTATATATATATTTGATTTATCTTTATTAGGTATGATTATATTTTATGTTTTATTAATTGGTAAATGGTTTAATTATTTTATTTAATATTTATTTAATTTCCCATGTGTTTTAAATGTGTTTTATTAATTGGGATGTGTTTTATGGGCTTTGGGGGGCTAATTGGGCTGGGGTGCGAGGCTAGCAGCAACACCAGAAATACCGACTCCGTTCGAACGCCCATTCGAACGCTACATGAACGTCCGCAATCTGCCTGACGTTCGAACGAAGTAACGAACGCAGCACTAACGAAGACAGTGAACTTGTGAAATGAACTTGATGACGTACTTATTCTGAATTTCCCCTTCCGACCTCAGTTTCTCGCAATATCCTTAGCTAAAAAGGTAGTGCCTCCAACTGAGACTCATCATCGGGTTTCACATGTGAAAATGCAATGCCTACATAAAGGTCCTCTATTTCGGGGGGTTAAAATCCTTTACCACGATGCTTCGCCGCACCGGATGACGTATATCCGGTTGAATGTAAGATGTGTTCAATCGGGTATACAAAGTCCGATATTGTTGTCTTTATTTTTATATGCATTATGTTATTAGCGTATGGGCTTAGTAAGTTGGATTAAAGGTCCTCCATTTCGAGGGGTTAAAATCCTTTACCACGATGCTTTGCCACGCCGGATGATGTATATTTGGTTGAATGTAAGATATGTTCAATCAGTTATACGAAGTCCGATATTGTTGTCTTTATTTTTATAGGCATTATGTTATTAGCGCATAGGCTTAATAAGTTGGATTAATGGTCCTTCATTTCGAGGGGTTAAAATCCTTTACCACGATGCTTCACCGCGCCGGATGACGTATATTCGGTTGAATGTAAGATGTGTTCAATCGGGTATACAAAGTCCAATATTGTTGTCTTTATTTTTTATATGCATTATGTTATTAGCGCATGGGCTTAGTAAGTTGGATTAAAGGTCCTATATGTCGAGGGGTTAAAATCCTTTACCACGATGCTTTGCCGCGCCTTTTAGCCCGTTATTATTTATTAGGTGTCATCTATTCATCTGTTCACGTATGTGTCATGTTGTTTACTGCATTTTGGAGGTCACTGTTGTAACCCCGTTCGAACGCGTTTCAGAACGCCGGACGAACGCATGTTTTCTGTCTCAGTTCGTTCGAACGCGTTTACGAACGCTACTCGAACGCGAACCTTCTATTTACCGTTCGAAAGCAGCTACAAACGCCACACGAATGCCCACAGTAAACAGGCCATCTTCCATCACATCTCATACATAGATACTCATTTTGTCATTTACCTTTTTGATTGTTCATGTTCTCGCAGTTAGTCATTTATTGTGTCCACAAGATCACATGTTTGTTTCCATGATGCATGTTTACACGATAGTTATCTACTTATGCTTCCGCATTCATCCATTCAACATGTTCATGAAGTTATATGCTTGCCGTTATTCCGATTTGCTTTCATGCGTGATTGTACAATTATTATCTACTGGCATGCCTATGATCAAATGTAATGTGCTTATGACATTGTATGCTTGCCGTATTTCAATTCATCTTTATGCATGCAAATTGGGACATAGATTATATGCAAATAGGTTGTATGAAAATTCGGACATAGATTATATGCAAATGTGTTATATGCAAATTCAGACATAAGTTATATGCAAAATTAGATATGAGCCTTGTACTTATTCATGCGAACTTAGGAGTAAATTATCCTTGGAAATAAATGTTGCTTAGGCTTGGTTAAATTATTGCACAAATCATTTCATTACAAGTGGCATAAGTAAGGGACCATTCCGAACCCAACGGTTTGAGATCTTTCCTTGCGAGGGGTGAGTGCGGCCTTAAATCTTTGTCCCGGTTCACACCGGGTGGCGACTCCATTATTCTCCGGTTTAGTCCCCCACGGGCTACTCCGTACTCCCAACTAGGCCGCGAGCCTAGAACATCATGTGTCACCCAGTTTCTGTTGGGTCGCTTGGGTCGCTTCCCAAAGATTCACCGATGACATTTGACTCGATCAGAATTAATTTGGGTTTAATTAAGAGAGAAAAATTAATCTGAGATTAATTACGGAAATAATTAATCTAGGATTAATTAACAGAGAGAAAATTAATCTGAGATTAATTGCGTCATGAATTAATCTGGGATTAATTCGTGAAGAAGAGAGAACGCGATTAATTTGGAATTAATCGGTAAAATAAATTTAATAGTTAAATTGGATTTATCTATTTAAT
The DNA here is from genome assembly GCA_019454045.1 of Zanthoxylum bungeanum. NCBI lineage: Eukaryota > Viridiplantae > Streptophyta > Magnoliopsida > Sapindales > Rutaceae > Zanthoxylum > Zanthoxylum bungeanum. Next base: position 37,169 of record SKCR01027107.1, on the reverse strand, counting down.
TTATTTATTTGGGCTAAAATAATATATTGGATATATTAATTGAAATCGGATTTCAACAGGGAATTAAAATTGGATTTTAATTCAAGCGAACGAATTATTTTAGAGTTAATTCGTAAGCGACTTCCGTAATAATTTTGCTTTGCATTATTATTTAATTAAATTATATTTAATTACGTTACGACGGAAAATTCGTTTAATCGGATTAAACGAAACCAGGCCCAAAGTTGGTGTTGTGTGTGCCAACCAAATTTGAATTTAAAGTGGTGGGACCCACTTTACTTACATCACTAGTCAATCGAGATGATGGAAGTGGTTGGGAGCTTTTATTGAAACTTCTCCAACACACTTTGTTTTTTATTTGCTTTTTGGAAAAGCATATACCACTTTTGAAAAAGCAACTTTGGTATTTTTTTGGGTTTTAGAAACAAAATATCAAAAACATTATTCCTCTTCCTCTCTCCTTGGGCGTGAATGCTCCTTCTTCTCCATGGAATTTTGTTGCAAAATTCTTCAAAGCTAGCTCTTTAAAGAGTCAATTAAGGTGATAGGGAAACTCACATTTGAGTTTGGAACAACAAAGAAAGCTTGGAGCTTCCGAAATACAAAGAAAAATTCTTGAAACTCATCCGGTCAATGTGAGTATTTCCGCAACTCTCTTTGATTTATTCACACACAAATCATCTTATTGATCTTGTGGCATGTGTAGGACACTAACATGTTTAACCTAACTTGGGTGTAATTTGGTCATTTTGGTTCATTTAATCACATTTAAAGAATTCAAATACAATTTGAATTCTTCAAGCTTAAAAAATCATGACACTTGTTACCAATGATAATAAACACATATGTAAAAATAATTACTACAAATGAATTATTATTTAATCTAATTAAAATATAAAGTTAAACTAGACAAATTCAAATTGAATACTTTAACCTTAAATTTTAATATTATTAGTAACCAATAATAATTAAACATATTACATAAAAATTATGTAATATTGATATTATTTAATTATATAAATATTTAACATTTAAATATCTAAATAATTAATTAATATAATTATTAATATATATATATATGTATTTTTATTTACATTAAATAACAAAATACATATATCAATGGCATGTGTCAAAATCTCATTTGACAAATAATTAATATGTATCTAATTAAATTTCGTATCAAATACAAATACATATTAATTATTAATTGACCAAAATCACCTAAAGCATGTATTTTCGTTTAACCGTTTAAACGATTCGAATTAACTTATTTAATCCGGTGAAGTATTATGAATAATCTGTATTATTCATAACGTGTTGTCCAAGTGCTCAACGAGTACACTTCATATTGTGGGACTCTCTAAGTTTAGGTTTATCCGTCACAGAATTAAATTTCGTGTCTATAATTCACCCACTCGTAAATTATGACAACCACATATAATCTTGTTAAACTATATGAGTTGAGGTCATTGCATACATATAATCTCTTCATCAAAGACTATCAATATTATACCGGGGATATAGATAAGAACGTCCAATCCCTAAGGTATTATATAGTCGACTTTCAGATTTACGATCTCTAAATAACACTCGAAACTCACTTCTGAAGTATACCACGGCCACAGATATACTAGATCGCAAACACGTACAAACACAGGATTGACGAAATCTATCTAATACCCACAGGATATCATGAGCATCAATCCACACCCAACTAACAGGTGAAGGTCTGCTCTGAATAGATCTGTGACGTGACTGCCATCAAAGTGTGAAGGATGTCTCATATATCCACAGTGGTTTCTCAAGTCGAAGGACAACTATGCTATTGACTCGAGAAGATTCCTATTGACGTTGGTGTACCATCTATTTGGAAGTCTTTGGTGAGTCATTTAGTGTTTATCAAATAAATACCTACACGTCTATACGAGTCTCCCAAGACTCATGGTTCATTGGCATAAACCATCGGACCAAGTCTTGATATACGACATGTACTGGTTTCAGCAGATTTTACTAACCGACCCGTGTCAGTAAATCTTGACCAGGAACTTTATTTGAGAATATACAACTTATAGTGACACTTCTCAATGTCAATTACAAGCTATGTTGTAACTACGCACTACAAAATATATTATCGGATTTTTATCTAATATATACATATCACTAAATCATATTTAGTTTCAATCTAATCGTAATTAGATTGAATATGTATATAAAAGCAAGAAGTACTACCATAAATAAGTAATATTATGGAAAAAAAAGAATTGTTCATATTCATGAATCGGACATAAATACGATCTGGATTGGCACTCCAAGCACCAACCCTAACAATTTCTCCCACTTTCTCTAGTGTCGTCCACGGTATCATATACACATCTAAATATGTATTACATACGCATGGTCCTCAAGAGCTGACGTAGCACTCAAGAGGTAGGCAACAACAAGTAAGTCTGCTATAATATATTGAGTTTGTCCAACAAACCCAATCGTTTCCCTTAGCCAACATCATTCATATATTGTATAACCTAAGTTATACATCAATATGACTCAGATGCGTCTCTTAGTTTACTAGATCATATCTAATGCACGACTAATGGAAGTATCTCACAAGTCTCTTAGTTTTATATCATATATAAAACCTTATATTGAATATAACAGAGACCACTTTCACTACTATCATTGAGAAAAGAAGACTTAAGTAAACCTTTTACCTTATAAACATCTCATTATTACATTAATAATGATAATGTCGTTAGGATATACAATACTCAAAAGAAATATGTACGCTCATACTAACCCTATTATCATATATGTATTCTCTATGCTTTGTTAAAATTCAGACAAGCTGACTTATATCAAAATTAGATAACACAGATTTCCGGAAAGCTCATATGAGTATACAATAGGCTCTATAAGCTGGTATATCAAACTGTGATCTTAACAGAATATAAACTCTAGGTCCATTCTAGAATGAATTCTTCAAGCAAAGAAATCACTATGGATTTCTTCTTCGAATAAACCATCCTGGAACGCCACTTTGTATTCCTAGCTAAAATACATAGTTTAATATCAAAATTAACCAACATATCTTTAATTGTTCAATTAGAGTGACTAGAGACAAGTTTCCTCAGAATCTACAATAGATTGCCGAGTATAACCTTTCTCACTGTCATACTATAAAGGTCAAACCTTTAATAAACTCAATTTGCTTTTGTTGCGCAAATAATTTGCACATTTTATGAACGATTCATAACGAGAGCCACAATCAAGTTCCAAACTTGATCGTAGTAAGTTATAAACAATCTTAGATCTATGGTTTATTGCTAACTTCCGAAATCAATATCAAATATTGCTCCCACTATAAGTTATAGGATAATTTTCTTCGATAAGAAAACAACAAAACCATTTAGTATCAAATACTTCGCATATGATTCTGACATCTTATTGGATTTATATAAAAGATTTCTAATGGGCTTTTCATCTTATTAATTATCTAGTTCAATTTATAGTTTATCACTCTCACATTTAACTTCAATAAGTCAAGTCTTTTGTACAATCTATAACATCTAACGTTACACACCAAGTAATAAAATAATTTTATTACTCGGGATCGTAGAAAAGATATTTCATCATATATAATATAATATTCTATTAAATAGAATAAATGATAAACTTTTGCTTGTACCTTTGAGGCGCAAGTACTTTTCAATTATATAACCATTAAGTAACCATGCTAATATTATAACGAACAAGTCAAATATATACAACAAATAAACAAATCAAATTTTATTATCCTTTATTCTTTACCATGACAAATCATCATATCTACATATTTACATATATGCCAATATATTATCCGAACATTCAAATCACACAAAACATCAACCCGAACATCACAGAACAAGACATTTTAAATCGAATCCATTTCTATCATATGAGACAATGAGTCATATTTACTATACTTTATTACGATTAAGCATATTTGAGATATCATCAAATCAATAAAACACACATACTTCTTTTACTTCAAAACATAATGCCTTCTATTTAAAACATACTTTAACTTATTTAATTAAAATAAACTTAAAATAGCTTAACAATTATGGCTCATATGTGTTCACTCATATCAGTGCAGAAATAATATCTCACTTCTCTTATATTCATGTAAATCCAACCACATTCAGTTCTCTTTTACAATATACATACATACAATAACAAACTTAGCATACATATTTATAACATCTTATATTCACATAGGTTTTCAACTCATTCATTCATTCCACGTAAACATCCATAGTCCATACATATCACGAAATTTATCACACACACACACACATAATTAGGTATACATACAATCACCATGTAACTAACAACGAAGCATACACAACAGTCAGGGCATCCAAAATCACATAATCAAGAAAATACATACAAATGAGCTGGCTCACAGATACAATGCTCGTATAAAATTCATTACCTATTTTAGAATATGTATGAGATTAATGTCGTCCGAACAGATTTCCTAACCAGTTCGGCTACTACACCATAAAATTATTAACCGATTAAACATATACATATGCATACACATCACGTGCCACAAACTCATCACACTATTTCTAATACACAAGTACATACATGACAAACATTGCTTTATCATTCAGAATCGTCACACATAGTGTATATATCAAATATATGAATATACCCATTACTTTGAATTCTGATACCATGACATTTACAATCCTCATATTATTTACTTGTCGATCAACATTCACCATTAATATACATATCCTATCAATCAGGAATTTCCATCACTCAGAAAAGACTTAGCCTATATCAACTCAACCTCTATACAACTAAAACGTATACATTAATCAATAACAAACTTATCCCAATGACGCACATCTATACGTGCTAATACAAATTCAGAAATCATGACTTATTCTCATTACCGTTATATATCAAATTGTTCATAACTTATCATCATATACATATTCAAATTCATGTACCAATGCTTATTCATATGCTTGTTCATTTACATAAACATAGACACACAAAGCACAAAAAGAAAGATTCGAGATCTCATCGCATGGGTTACTTATCTGGCATCACGAGCACTCCAAGTCATAGTCACATCTGTCAAAATAAATGGCGAAATACCGTCAGAATCGCGATTTATGATTTTCTCGACTTAACTACGATAACATTCTGGATCTTCCCGAGCGAACCAAATCGGGTAAGATTTCATTGTTTTTAGTTTCATTACTCTTAAAATATCATTATAAACTATTTCAAACCACTAGTTCACTTAAAATTGGTTTACACGTTTTTGAAAATTTTCCAAAAAAGTTCCACAAACGCTGCGGAAGAGTCCTGAACCTTGCGAACCTACCTGAATTTATCCAAACATATTCGTAATATCATATACAACTCATAATTATCATTAAAATCAAAACACATCATTATACTCAAAAACCCACTTTTACCGGAAACTTGCATATTCTATCGGATCGACCAAACTCGTTCCCTTTTAACTCGGATTCTACCAAATGCTAATATTCAATAAACTAATACTCAAACAATTTAATTTATATCAATACTCTACTCTACAAAGCTACTAGATACATCCGAACATTTAACAATAAACTTGAAATTTGTGGATTTTTATCGAGAGGTCTTACCGAGATTTTGATGACATATACAGACTCCAAACGATCCTATGAATGCGCTGGAATCAAAGAAATTCTTATCGAAGGTACTATTCACCATGGGTCAGTATTCACAGAATCTTTCTCCCTCGTTTCACGTGCAACCGTGCACAGAATGAAAAATCCACCACCATCAACTTGTAGTACTCTCTGAATGCTTCGATTTGGCGGGTGGCTCGGGCCGTGAAACGAAGCGACGAGTCGATCGGAAAACCCACTCACACGGATATTCCTCCATTTTTCTCACCGCTGGCGGCGATCTGGGGGCGCTGCCAGCTACCTTCAGACAGGGGGTGGCTGGGTGCACCCTCTTGGGCCATCGGCCGACCGGTGGTGGTCGATCGACCGACCGGCCGGCCGACAAGCCTCACAAAGAAAAAGGCCGTTTTGGGGAAGGGGGGTCGAGTGATGGAGAGTGTATGATTTTATCATTTTTACAGTTACAAGAAAATACAGGGTATTTATAGGAAATATTTTGAAAATTATATTCTAACCCTCGAAAATTGCTTCTAGGTCCCTACCATGGCTCTTTACGGATATTTATATTTTTGAAGCCCTTATGATGTAAATTTCGAAAAGTATTCAACACAAAAGTTGTTCATCTCGGAAAACTAAGTCCGATGGCTCATGAATCAGCTAAATCAGAGTTCATTTGTTATCTTTATAGCTGAAACAAGAAAATTTGATGCGTATAACGATATAATTAGAAATTGTGTAACCGGTTCTCAGGACCACGTGTAGACACTTGCATTTTTTCATGAGCCTGATGATGAGCCTCGGTCTGAGGCACTACCCGATAAGTTGTGGAAGTTGCGGAAAACAGACGACGGAAGGGTAAATTCAAGATAAGTACGTCATCAGATTTAATTCACATGTTCACTACGTTTCCGTTCGTGCCGCGTTCGGAAACACGTTCGAACGGCGAACAGATTGCGGGCGTTCGTGTAGCATCCAAAGAAGCGTTCGAACGACCATTGGTATTTCTATTTTACTGCTAGCCACACGCCCAAGCCCATCCAAAGCCCATTTAGCCCACCAAGCCCAATCCAAAAATAATTAAAACATTTAAAATACATGTCATAAATTAAATCAAATCCTAAATTAAATAAAACAAATCCCCATTCCTAAACCAAACAAACCAAATCCAATTACCTCCCAAAATAAATGTATCCCCACCAAAATTACACAAGATCCTTTCCTTTAATAAACTAATTAATATGGAGATGATTCCCTTCCTTACCTAGAAACCCTAGTGCACCATTATTAAAGAAACCAAAATCCCAACCCTTACCCCTTAGAGACTCACAACTACCTTCAAGAAAAAAACATAAGAAAATAATAGAAAACCCTAAGCTCTCATCACCGAAAATCACACCCAATACCCCATCAACCACCGAAAACTACAAACCCAAAACAGCCCCATACATCACCAAAAATCACATTTAAAATAGTCCTTTTAAACAGCCCTTAAAGCCCTCAAAATAACCCTGAAAATAACCACCAAACCGAGACCGAAATAATCCCCAAACAGCAGCAAAAGAAAACCGCAAAAAAGTAGTCTGGAATATTGAAGAAAACAATGGAAATGGTAGTGAACAACGGCGAAATAGCGAAGGAAAGTCTCGAACCAGAAAACCAGAAACGTTGTGGAGCAGTAACCCTTCCGGCGATGATGTAACGCATTTCAGAGGAGCAAATTAAAAGGTAAGACCCGATGGCACCCTTTATTACTTTTCTTTATTTTTTAGCTTGGATACGGCACGCTCGGTTGGACATGGAATATGTCCAACCGGGTGTGCGAGGTCCTATATCAAAAAATGACCAAATTCGTGATCACATCTTCCTTCAACGTTCCTTTATCGCACATTTATTTCGCATTATTAGCTCTTCATCCTTCCGCATGTTTCTTTCTTTGCTTATGTGTTGTTATATGCATCATCATACTTAACGCCAATTTTTATGATTGCATTATGTTAACGTTTGAATGTTGCGTCTCATGGTATATCGGATGGAAACCCAGACATAAATTTTGTAACCGAATCCGAATGGACGGTAGTGCGGTCTGTATATGGGATACAACTCCACGTACCACTTGGGGAAACATTCCCGCATGTGTTTATTGCATTATGGATGCCACTTTCGCCATCCCGTTCGAACACGTTCTCGAACGCTACTCGAACGCACACATTCTGCCTCGCCCCCGTTCGAACGCGTTTCCGAACGCTACACGAACGCGGGCATTCTGGATAGATTCCTTTATCTTGTCTTATGCATTTTTGAGTTCATTGTTCCGCTAATCTACTTTCTATGTGTCCTTTTCTTTATTGTTAATCTAATGCGCATGGGCTAACTAGGGTGGATTAAAGGTCCTCCATTCGAGGGAAATGCCTAAAGGCTACCTTTACCACGATGTTTTGCCGTGCTGTACGAGGTACACTTGATTGAATGTGAAATATGTTCAATCGGGCATACAAGGTCCCATATTATTGCTTTTATTTATCTTCTATGCGCATGGGCTAATTATGTTTGTTTAAAGGTCCTCTATTTGAAGGAGAAAAACTCTAAAAGGCTACCTTTACCATGATATTTTGTCGCGCCTTTTATTATTCCGCTATTCATTTTTCGCATATTATCTCTTTGTTTATTCATGCATTGTGATCTAGTGCGCATGGGATAACTATGGTGGATTAAAGGTCCTCCGTTCGAGGGAAATGCCTAAAGGCTACCTTTACCATGATGTTTTGCCACGCCGGACGAGGTACACTCGATTGAACGTGAAATATGTTCAATCGGGCATACGAGGTCCTACATTATGTATTTGTTTATCCATGCATGTGTTTGTGTCATTTCAAATGCCATTTTGGTAATCTCGTTCGAACGCGTTTCCGAACGCTTCACGAACGTATGCATTCTGCCTCATTCCGTTGAAACGCATTTACGAACGCTACTCGAACGTGCATCTATTTTGTTTTATCATGCATCAGGTCTTACCCCGTTCGAACGTATTTTCGAACGTTATACGAACGCAGACAATATATTTCATTTACGTTCAAACGCATTTCAGAACGCTACTCGAACGCGTACGTATTCTGTGTTTTCATGCATCGGGTCTTGTCCCGTTCGAATACGTTCTCAAACTCTACTCGAACACACACATTCTATTTACCGTTCGAACGTGTTTACGAACGCTACACGAATGCACATACAGTGCACATATTTCTTCTCGTCACATTTCATGCATGTTTGCTTCTTTGATCATTTCTTTTGCACTACATGATTAATCATATCATTTCATTATTACGCTTAGACAATTATCATCTATTTATATTTCCGCATTTATCTGTTTAATGCGTTCATGAGATTCTGTGCTTGCCTTTATTTCACTTACTTTTATGCTTGCAAACTTAGATATAGGTGGTATGCCAACTTAGATATAGGTGGTATGCCAATTTAGATATAGGTTATTCTTATGTATGTTGCATAGACTTGGTTATAATATTGCACAAATCCATTCATTACAAGTGGCATAAGTAAAGGACCATTCCGAACCCAACGGTTTGAGGACTTCCCTTGCGAGGGGTGAGTGCGGCCTTAAATCATTTCACAGTTCACACTGGGTGGCGACTCCATTTTATTTCTCCGGTTTAGTCCCTCGCGGGCTACTCCGTACTCCCCGACCCGGCCGTGAGCCTGGAACAGAGTCACCGATTTCTGTGTCCTACAGTCTGGCGACTCCACTGGGGATAGAGAATTGGCCCCGAAATAATGTCTTGTAATATTTATGATTTATACTTTAGTTAACCGTGTCTATCGTGGGTTGAAATGGGTTTAATTAAAGACACTATTAGAGTTAGGTAATGGTTTGGTGTCTTCCCTAATTTAGTACCTTTCTATGAGGAAAAGCTGTGAAGGCACCTAGATAATCATTTACCCGAAGCTTACCGTGATAGAATAATTTGGAGGACTTAGTGTTTATTCCTGTCACCAAGGCAATTGGGGAATCTTCAATAAAAGCCTAAGAGGCAAGGGTATTTAAGAGAGTTCGCTCCACCCTCCCTCTGGGGAATCTTCAATAAGAAATCCATTTGACAGTCATTCATGTATCATCACTCGTTGGCACGTACCTTAGGGTATAAAAAAGGTGCGCTCATTTGGTCGCTCGAGCCCTTGAGTGGGGAGACCTAGTTATGAGCAACCATTTGCCGGCGGGAGCCTTTATCTATACTCCTATAAACCCGCATGTGAACCATAGTTACATGACCTATAGAAGCCACCATTTATGTTTGTGACCATCATCATTTGGATTCGGTTGGACTTCTTGTCATAAAGTGTGAACTTGTTGGGCCATTTAAACTGGGACGAGTTTGTGTCTCATGACAATTGGGCCGAAAGCTTCTAAAATGCCGATGGGCCACTTTTTGTTTAGGCCCCCTATCATTTGAAGTTGTTTAGCCACGTCATTGCAAAAGTGTAAACTTGTTGGGCCTTTTGCAACTGGGACAAGTTTGCACCTCGCAATAATGTGATCGAATGCTTTAAAATGATAATGGGCCAACTTGTATGAAAACCTTGATGGGCTTAGAAAATCCAAATACAATCCAAGTATGCCAGAAGCATGAGTTCGATATCCACACTGGCTTTCATCCAGAAAGGATACGCCTTGTTATGATATATTTGCATACTTTGGATGCTTCCAAGTTCATCCCCACAACCGTGATTACCGAAGGCCCAATTCGTCGTTTCTAGACAATGACATGATCTCATAATCGGCTTAGTCCATGTGGAAAATGGGCGGTCTTTTTCTTTTATCGATGGAAATGAACCGAGGTAGCCAGGGTTCACCTCATAGCATAGGAGAGAACAATTTTATGTACCCCATATCGGTGCATAAGATAAACAATACCTAGGTCAAAAATGGACATACCACGAGTGCGGGAGAAATAAGGTCGGAAGGATGTATTTTGTTTGATTACCTCACATGTTTTATATATCGCACGCATGCATGTACCATGCTAACTCATTGTTTTAGCCGCCATAGATTTCTGTTAGGTTAGAGAGCAAGGAAGACTCGTCAAGAGACCGATAGCGAACATGAGTGAGTCTGATAACGAAGGTTCTCGCATGGATCAGTTGGAGACTAATCTCACTAAGATTACCAAGCAGTTGCAAATGCTGATCGTCGCTATGGCCAATATGCCAGCACCCCGCGCAGGAGGGGCATGAAGCTCTGATAATACTAGGCATGAGGAGCCTCCAAACAGGATGAGTGATGAGATCCCTATTTTTGATGATGACATGGCTGAGTACGCCGCGGGAAGGGTAGCCGGTTCTCAGGCCGAGTTGTAGAAACTCAGGGATCAGATAGAGTCAGTTACCCGCAAGATGAGGGGTAAGCATGAGGATTTGCTAGACTATGAAGCGATGAATTTTGAGGAGCAGTTGCCTCCTCAGTTCAAGATGCATGACATAGCCAGGTTCAATGGGAATAGAGATCCGAGGGTCCATCTCCGACAGTATGTTTTTATGATGAGTTCAGTGGGTCTGTCGAAGCGTTAAGTTCAGAAGATGTTCGAGATGTCGCTTGAGGGAGCACCCGTTGTATGGTATCACAGCCTTGAGAGGAAGGTCAAGGATGATTGGAGGGCATTGGCGGAGGCCTTTCTGAAGCAATATGTCACAGATTTGGAGATCAACTTGTCGCTTCGCGACTTGGAGAATACCAATCAGAAGCCGGAGGAGAGCTTCAAGGATTATGTGGATCGCTGGAGAAGCCAGCTTTTGAAGATGCAGACTCGGCCCTCGGAGAAGGACCAGATCAAGATGATAATCAAGGGTACTAAGCCTTCGATGTATGGCAAGCTGAGGAGGATGACCTATATGATTATCGATTTTTGACAGTTGAGGGAGACTGTTATGTATATTGAGGAGGAAGAAGTTGAGAATATGAAGTTTTATGGCATGAATAGGAGGACCATTGGGGGGTCGTCGGGAGCCAAGCCTGTTTTCGCCGAAGTTGCTGCCATCAAAAACATGCGTTTTTCTAACCTGGGTAAGCCTTTGTCGAAGGTGCTTGAGAAGTTGAAGAGACAGGGACTCTTGAAACCCTTAGAAGCTAGACCACTTCCCAACCCTCCACCACCATACCTCAACATGAACCTATATTGTCATTACCACCAGCAAAAAGGCCATGACACCGACAACTACACCCGCCTCAGACACGAAATCCAAGACCTCATTAACTCCCACAAAATACCTGACCCAGAAAAAGAACAACCTAACACCCAAAGAAACCCCTTACCCAACTACCACTCTGTTCCACCACCCACATACATGATCAACTCCGGCCTGCCCGAAAGCCTTGTCCCTCCAACCTTTGACCGCCAAGCCTTTTGCCTGGGAAATTGGGATAGTAGTAGTGAAGAGGAGGCGGAGCAGGGGAAGAATTTTTTGGAGAACTTCTCGAGCAGTGCTGAAGAGACGATGAAGGGAATGACCCGTAGTGGACGTTTTTACAAAAATGTAGCGGAGAAAGGCAAGGAAGTGTTGGCAGAAGGTAGGGAAGTGACAGAGAACGTGGATAATATTGAAGGAAATGTAGTGCTACGGCAGTTGAAGAATGTTGGGTTTTCTAGGTCAAACCAAGATCAATTTAGCAATGAAATGTGCGAATACAACAAAGTAAAGTAGCGGAAATACTCACTTTGATCGGCTTTTGGATGCATTGAACACAAAATTTTTCCTCCTTGAAGTTTCGGCCAAGCCCCTTGAAGTGGATCTCCAAGTTCCAAGCTCCCATTTGATGTGTATGTTAAGCTCCAAGCTTGATTCTTGAATTCCAAACTCATAGGAAAGGTTTCCATATCACCTTTGAATGACTCTTTAGTGTGTTAACACTTGGAAATTTTGCTACAAAATTTCCTTGCTCTTCCTTGCAACTCTCGGCAATGAGAGCAAAAGAGAGGGATAGTATTTTTTCTTGTCAAAAACGTGAATGAAGAGAGAAGAAAAGAAAAGAATGACTTGTATTTTGAATTTCCAAAAATCAAAATGATATACCAAATCCAAGGTTTGGTAAAAGTCAATTACTTTAATTTTGAGTGTAAAACAAGTTTCCATCATTTCCTACACCAACTTCCATCACCATAAAGGTGAATGAATGACTAGTGATGTGACTTGATGTGACTTGTGGGCCCCACTTGAATTCAAAATCTGAGTGGGTCCGCAAACACTCCCGGGCTCGGGTTCGCTAATTCCGAATTAACAAATTTTCCGTTGCGACGTAATTAAATCTAATTTAATTAAATAATTATGCCTAGCAAAATTACTATTCACGTCGCTAGCGAATTAATTCTAAATTAACTCGTTCGCCCGAATTAAAATCTAATTTTAATTCCGCGTCGAAATGTAATTTTGTTTAATATATCGAATATATTATTTTTTCGATTAATTCCAAATTAATCGTTCTCTCTCTCTTTAATAGCATTTTATCCTAGATAAAATCTCTCCGTAATTAATCCTAAATTAATTTTCTCTCTCTACTAATTAATCTGAGATTAATTATGTTCGAGTCATACGTCATCGGTGAATCTTCGAGAAGCGACCCATGGGATCCCTGGATATGTTGGCAGTAAATCCGGTCGTCGGACTATCCGAACATGTACGTACCTAGTACTACGTTTTTACCAATTTACGAGACATGGTTGCCTTCTAGCAAAACACCGTGCCTACCCAATTCTCCAGAAATATTCTTAAAGGAATATATAATCTGTATCAGGCGTAGTATACGTAGTATTGCATATTGCGATCCAGTATCGGATGTCACATGCTAGGCCTGGGGCTGGAATTGTGTCTGCCCCGTACGAAGCATATATCGGATCTCTGGTAACTAGTCTCTATAATCGGATAATCATGACCTAGTCATATTATCCCGATGACTGCAGTACTAAAGAGTAATAGTTCCGTATCCTGCGTGATCATCATCTCCATATGACTGGAGTGATACTTCCATCTTGACATCACACCCAATACACTACGATTCTCAATATACCCAGAAGAGGCGTACACGAACCTGTTAAAGCCCTGGACGACCAAAACCAAAGTTTATTGATTGTCGCAAGTATTAACGATGCAAGTCTCAGGTTAAGACCAAATACACCTACCCTGATTCGGAATTCCATAGACACATAGTCATACTACCAATGGAATTCTGATGGGTTTATCCAGAGCGAAGCTGTTTCCGTACTATCGGTAAACACAACCTCTTATCACACTTGCATAAGTATCCAATACTTAAATATATGCGAACTATGCTGTTATGCTCCCACAACGCGCACAAGTGCAATACTAGTCTATTCCGCATTATCGATGTCCAATCTCGATAATACTACGACTAGGGATATTTTAATGATTAAACCTTAGTGGATTGATAATGTCTCATATCATCTCAATCCGGAACTAATCATAAGGACTTTTATCATTTATGTATCTTGGTAATCCAATTACAAATGATAAAAGAGCAATTTCCTTTGTCACATAGTTAATTTGTACAACAACACCATGTTATGTACAAATAGTGATGATATGGGTCATAATTGTCCAACAATCTCCCACTTGGCCTATAGCCAATCACTCAGGTGTCCTACACCTGAACTATGTATGGGTCGCTCAAACTTCTGCTGAGAAACTGCTTACGTCAGTGAATTTGCAAGGTTATCATCTGATACGATTTATTCGATCATCACATCGCCATGATGTATGATCCGAACAAATCAGATGAATAGTTGAAGTATATACTTGGATCGTTGATAAGACCATAATTCTTTAGCCTGTGTTGTAGCCTAGCTCAGCCACTAACAAAACTACTCCTAATCCAATTAGGATTATTTAGATCCAAAGTGCTTCTATCGCTGCCTCAGCTGCAGCAATATTCCACTTTTGTTGTTTATTCAGTAACAGTATCTTGCTTGGAAGATTTCCAGCTCACTGTTCCGTTATTCAAACTATATAGTACCCTTATTGCGACTTATAGTCATTTTTGTCGGTTTGGAAACTTGCAGCAGTGAACCCAGTCACTTCAAGTTCTCCTTCTCCATAGCTTAAGAAAGCATCCTTAGTTCATCTAAGATACTTAAGGATGTTCTTAACATCAATCCAGTGACTATCACTTGGATTGGCCTGATTGTGACTCCGTATGCTCAAAGCATATGAGACACCAGGTCATGTACATATCTTTCAATGTACGAGTTCTCAGAGAGTGCCAACAACTTTTAGATCTATCCTAGTAGATCCTTATTCCTAGAATAAAGGTTGTCTCTCCCAACTATTATATGGAGAATTTTCATGAAAGCCAAGCTTTCACCGATTTTATCTTGGGAATGTCATTTCCAAGAAATGATATATCATCATCACATAGGACAATCACTGTCAGTGCGCTCCCACTAACCTCCTTATATACACAAGAATCATTTTCGTTTTGAATTAAATCATATACCATTATGATTACATCAAGAAGCTAGTTCCAATAACGCAATGCTTGCTTCAATCCATAAATGGATCGAATTAACTTGCAAACCTTGTTTGCATGTTTTGGTATGAGAAAACCGTCAGGATTTTGTAAACATCCTCCAAAATGTTTCCATTTAAGGAAAATGATTTTGATATTCAGCTGTCATATTTCATGAATGAAACATGCAGCATTATCCAAATGGATTTAATCATGGCAACGGATAAAAGTTTGGTCGTAATCGACACAATGTTGATAACGATACCTTTTCGCTACAAGCCTAGCTTTGTACTTTTGTATGTTGCCATCCATGTTTGTCTTCCTTGAAGACTCATCTAGTACCAATAGGCACAATGCCTTCCGATACAACAACCAGTGTCCAAACTTGGTTGGTATACATGGAATGCATTTCGGACATCATGGCACTTTGGCATAATAGGGAGTTGATATCTTGTATCACTTCCTCATACGCAGTCGGTTCATCTTCCTCAATAAGATTGACATATTCAGATGGTGAGATCAGAAACCCATACCTCCCAGGTTGTTTTCTGACTCTCTCTGACTTACGCGGTTCTTGTGTATTCGAAGATTGTGGAACAGTTTCATCCCTGGTGAACTGTTTGTGTTCCGTTAAGGAATCATTGCCTTGAACAGTATTACTCCGATTTTCATCGAGTTTTACTTTCCTCCCACTTACCACTGCATATAGGTATTCCTTTTCAGGAAAACCGTATGGAGAGCAACAATTAAATTGTTCTCTTGTGAGTTGTATAAGTACTATACTTCGATTTCCCTAGGATAACCCACAAATTAGGCATTTATCCGATTTGGGTTTTAGTTTGGTATCATCCAAACATATGCCTAGCATTCCCAAATCTTCAGGAATGAGAAAACCCGGTTTCTTTCCTGTTCATATCTAATATGAAATCCGTCTAACAGATTTTTATGGAACCTTATTCAAAATAAGTTTTGCACTGATTAATGCGTATCCCTATAATGAAAATGCTAGCTCAGAGCGACTCATAATTAAACTCACTATGTCCAACAAGGTTCGGTTTCTCTGTTCGGACACACCGTCAAATTGAGGTGTTTTGTGAAGAGTCCACATTGAAAGAATGCTATACTCTTTCAAGTAATTGAGAAACTTATTGCTTAAGTATTTTCATCACGGTCCAATCGTGAAGTTTTAATACTTTAGCCGATCTGTCTGCTACTTCGAGTTGAAACTCTAAAAGTTTCTGACTTGTGTTTCATTAAGATACACATAACCAAAATGCGATGCCACATCCATAAAGGTTACGAAGTATTCATATCCACCTCTAGCCTAGCTAGATATGGGCCCACTTATGTCACTATGAACGAGGGCTAACAGATCGGTGGCACTTACACTTTTACCAAGTAAAAGGTATTTTAGGCACTTTGCCTAATAAACTAGATTTGTAAACATTATTTGAATAGAATCAAATATGTCCTAGTACCCACTCTTCGAAAGTGTGGATATATGAGTCTTGTTAATGTGTCCCAGACATCAATGCCACAAATAAGTCTCAACTGATTAAATCAGTTTGAGCTATTTGTTTGTCATGTTATATGTTTGAGATTTATTTATATTCAAAATATAAATACTGTTATTCACATCTAATGTGCTTATCTCAATATCATCTTTATAAAATAAAACACTTAGTGTTCTAGAATATAAAGGTATACCCGCAATGGGTTAAACTTAGATATAGAGATAATGTTTCTAGTCAAACTAGGTACATTATAACAGTTTCCTAATTTAGGTACTTACCCAAAGGGTAGTTCCTAAACTTAGGTTTCTACGGTTAAAACAGCGACTTTCGTCCCGTTTCTGACTCGCAGGTCGATCTCATCTGAAGTCAGTATCTTGCACATCAGCAGATTCTGCATATCAGTACATATTTATGTACCACACTATAGTATCAAAATCCAATTTTGAAATCAGTAGTGAACATGTTTATGACAAACATGGTTGAAGCCGGAGCCTTGCCCTGCCTTTACTTCCTTCATGTATGCCTTATCCATACGGCAGTCACGCTTCCAGTGACTCCGTTTTCCACAGTTTAGGCAGACATCTTGGGATATGTCATTTGTCTTCCCATAAGACTGTGATGATTTTGCCTTTGCCCCTTTTAGAAGCTCTGGCTCTGCCTCCTAGAGCATAGCCATCAACTCTCCAAGAGTTTACTCTTGGTTCATAATGAACCTGCCCTAGCTTTCGGGTAGAGACTATAAGATCAAATCTTTGGTAGTCTCGGCCACGTAGGTAATGCCCAGCTAACCTAGCTTATCGATGTCAGTAATCATCTGCGACACCTAGTGCTCAACAGATGTACCCTCTGACATACACGAGAGAAAGAGCTTCTTTTGCAATTTGTACTTCTAAGATCTAAGAATATATTAATGAAGATCCTTTAATTTCAACATCATGGTATAAGGATATAATCCTTAATTCTAACGGCGGAATTAAAGAGTCATTGCGGTAAGCATAACGGATTGAGCACTAAAGTTATCATCACCATGAGCCTTCCAAAACTCATGCTCCACTATTTGCTCAACTCCGGGCTCAGGCCCGAGATGTTTCTCTATCAAATAGAATAACTTCTCAGTTTCCAGGACTATCCTGAGGTTTTATTCCCAATCTGAAAAGTGGAGCCGTTTAAAGACATTTTCCCCATGATTATGTTCTAAACGCTAATCTTTCAGTTATCTTGATTGATATAGTCCAACTATCCAATCAACGATTTTGAGTACTATTGAATATTATGATTACTATAGTCTAACTATATAATCAACTATAATTTGATTGGTTAAATTCAAATATATTTGATTAGTTAAATTCAAATATATTGATTACTATAATCCAATTATATAATCAACTATAAATGAAATAGTTTGAATACAGTCCAACTATTTAATTTAAAACAACAATTAAATATTAGTCCAACTAATATATTTATTTAAAATTGACGAAAATGATATGAGCGCATATTGCCAAGTATCTAAACGAAATTGCAAATTTAATATTTGCCTCCCACTATTTTTCGGCGAGCCTTTAACCCTCTGTTGAGTACTCGGGAAACCTAGTTTCCTAGTGGGCTATGATCCCGTTAAATAACACACAACCTTGACTTTGGCCAACAAGCTGTATGATATTTAACTAGGTAGATCTCTAAGATAAACTGGATCTCATCCAATTCCTAGATCCAGTAGGTGGACATCCAAGTCCGAAACATATATCTAATATATGCCAATATATCCAATATATTCCCTAACCTTTTTCCTCTGAATCAACTAATCCTTGGCTTTGGCACAACAAACTTAATGATTCCAGTTAAGCGGGACCCATTGACTTTGGAAAGCTTCGTAATCGATGTCGATGGACAAGAAGTGATCTTGACTTTGGCCAACAAATCACAACTTGGACAAGACATACAATATGGAACAAAGCTTTCATGATTCAAACACATCCGTGATGGACAAAGGTCTTGACTTTGGCCAACAAACCAGTGCCAATCTTGGATCTTGAGAATGAATCATTCAATTGAAGGGAAAACGCTTAATATTTGTTGAGGGTTTATCGCGTAATTGGCAACCAATTAATTATCTTTGATTAGGTCTCATCATACACCCTTAAACATGCAATCTAAAAGCATAATAAGGCGCGATAAATAAAATAATAATGATATGCGGATGGATATTTAAAATAATTTTGTTCCTAGAACAAATCTCTCCCTTTCCTCTCTCCCGCTAGCACAAATCTTACTTCTACCCAATTACATAACACTTCTACAGAAACCTCATTTACATTGAGGGGAATAGGTGAGAAGAGAAATACAAAGAGTCAATAGGTAATAGGCTGGACACGCAGGTCCAATTTAATAAATTCTAAATTTATTACAACAATTTCCAAAATTGCCCTCACCCATCTAATATCCATCCGATATACATTATTCATACATCACATCCATGTATTCACACAAAGTATGTTATCAATCAATCTAATCCAATTAATTAATCTTTGATTAATGACCATCCAATGTTCAAACAACGATTTGATTTGCGCGAGTCCAACTCGTTTAAGAATAAGTACTCAAAGTACGAATTCTTGAATTATATCAAACTACAATATTAAATCCAATTTAATTTGTATTCAATACTAATTCTTTATTTAATTCCAAATTAAATAATTACACTTTATTAATGAGCCTTTGCGACCTAGATTCTAAATCTAATCTTAACGGGTCTCAAAGCCCAATTAACATCCAATGTCAATTTAATTAAAGTCCAATGGGCTTTCAATTAATTTATAAGGCATGGACTTTGGTAACCAAAGCCCAATAAGGAATCACCCTTTGCCAAAAATCAATTTAGGCCCATTAGGCCCAATTAAAATATTTAAAGGCCCATTATATTATATTTGGACTTTATGGAAATGATTTTAGGCCCAATTGGATCCAACCAATTAACCTAAACCAAACTTGGCCCAACCAAGCCCATTAAGCCCAAATACAACATTTTTAGCCCAATTCCAAATTAAGCCCAACTAATTAAATTCTAATATTCCAAATATCATAATTTAATCAATTAAAGTGTATTAGCTATAATTATTTAGTGAAATTAACATTTCCAAAATACCAATTACACCAATTAATCATTCTTTATTATTATCAATTCATGTCCAACATAATTGAAGCAAAATCAATCCCAACATGCTCTTAAGGCTCTCGGTAATTTGGAGATTTTTATATCAATTTTGATTTCAATCCAATTAAATCACAAACTAATATATCTCAAGCATTTTAAACATATCCAATTGTCTAAAATTCAAAAATCACCAAGAGCTAAAATGGTTCAAACTCTCGGCCAAGCCTCAAAATTTAGGGAAAATTAATCCAATTATTTTTTCTTCAAATTGATCATGCACAACTCAAAGTTAACATATTATAAGCATGCTCAAACAAACAATTTTCCAAAAACATGCTCAAATCAAAAATACCCAAATTAAAGTTAAGAACCCTAAATTCAATTTCATGCTTAATAACCGCTCTGATACCATTGTTGGGTTTTCTAGGTCAAACCAAGATCAATTAAGCAATGAAATGAGCGAATACAACAAAGTAAAGTAGCGGAAATACTCACTTTGATCGGCTTTTGGATTTTGGATGTTGAACACAAAAATTTTCCTCCTTGAAGTTTCGGCCAAGCCCCTTGAAGTGGATCTCCAAGCTCCAAGCTCCCCTTTGATGTGTATGTTAAGATCCAAGCTTGATTCTTGAATTCCAAACTCATGGGAAAGATTTCCCTATCACCTTTGAATGACTCTTTAGTGTGCTAGCACTTGGAAATTTTGCTACAAAATTCCCTGTTCTTCTTGCAACTCTCGGCAATGAGAAAAAAAAAAAGAGGGAGAGTATTTTTGCTTTTCAAAAACGTGAATGAAGAGAGAAGAAAAGAAAAGAATGACTTGTATTTTGAATTTCCAAAAATCAAAATGATATACCAAATCCAAGGTTTGGTAAAAGTCAATTACTTTAACTTTGAGTGTAAAACAACTTTCCATCAGTTCCTACACCAAC
Source organism: Zanthoxylum bungeanum (assembly GCA_019454045.1). Classification (NCBI taxonomy): domain Eukaryota; kingdom Viridiplantae; phylum Streptophyta; class Magnoliopsida; order Sapindales; family Rutaceae; genus Zanthoxylum; species Zanthoxylum bungeanum. The sequence continues at coordinate 16,368 of SKCR01027107.1, read as the reverse complement.
TTCCATCACCATAAAGGTGAATGAATGACTAGTGATGTGACTTGACGTGACTTGTGGGCCCCACTTGAATTCAAAATGAGTGGGTCCGCAAAAACTCCGGGCTCGGGTTCGCTAATTTGAATTAACAAATTTTCCGTTGCGACGTAATTAAATCTAATTTAAATAAATAATTACGCCTAGCAAAAAGGCCATGACACCGACAACTGCACCCGCCTCAGACACGAAATCCAAGACCTCATTGACTCCCACAAAATACCTGACCCAGAAAAAGAACAACCTAACACCAAAGAAACCCCTTACCCAACTACCACTCTGTTCCACCACCCACATACATGATCAACTCCGGCCTGCCCGAAAGCCTTGTCCTCCAAACCTTTGACCGCCAAGCCTTTTGCCTGGGAATTTGGGATAGTAGTTGTGAAGAGGAGGCGGAGAAGGGGAAGAATTTTTTGGAGAACTTCTCGAGCAGTGCTGAAGAGGAGATGAAGGGAATGACCCGTAGTGGACGTTTTTACAGTAATGTAGCGGAGAAAGGCAAGGAAGTGTTGGCAGAAGGTAGGGAAGTGACAGAGAACGTGGATAATGTTGAAGGAAATGTAGTCCTACAGCAGTTGAAGACTGTTGGGTTTTCTAGGTCAAACCAAGATCAATTAAGCAATGAAATGTGCGAATACAACAAAGTAAAGTAGCGGAAATACTCACTTTGATCGGCTTTTGGATGCGTTGAACACAAAAATTTTCCTCCTTGAAGTTTCGGCCAAGCCCCTTGAAGTGGATCTCCAAGCTCCAAGCTCCCCTTTGATGTGTATGTTAAGATCCAAGCTTGATTCTTGAATTCCAAACTCATGGGAAAGATTTCCCTATCACCTTTGAATGACTCTTTAGTGTGCTAGCACTTGGAAATTTTGCTACAAAATTTCCCTGTTCTTCCTTGCAACTCTCGGCAATGAGAACAAAAGAGAGGGAGAGTATTTTTGCTTTTCAAAAACGTAAATGAAGAGAGAAGAAAAGAAAAGAATGACTTGTATTTTGAATTTCCAAAAATCAAAATGATATACCAAATCCAAGGTTTGGTAAAAGTCAATTACTTTAACTTTGAGTGTAAAACAACTTTCCATCAGTTCCTACACCAACTTCCATCACCATAAAGGTGAATGAATGACTAGTGATGTGACTTGATGTGACTTGTGAGCCCCACTTGAATTCAAAATCTGAGTGGGTCCGCAAACACTCCGGGCTCGGGTTCGCTAATTTTGAATTAACAAATTTTCCGTTGCGACGTAATTAAATCTAATTTAAATAAATAATTATGCCTAGCAAAAAGGCCATGACACCGACAATGCACCCGCCTCAGACACGAAATCCAAGACCTCATTGACTCCCATAAAATACCTGACCCAGAAAAAGAACAACCTAACACCCAAAGAAACCCCTTACCCAACTACCACTCTGTTCCACCACCCACATACATGATCAACTCTGGCCTGCCCGAAAGCCTTGTCCTCCAAACCTTTGACCGCAAAGCCTTTTGCCTGGGAATTTGGGATAGTAGTTGTGAAGAGGAGGCGGAGAATGGGAAGAATTTTTTGGAGAACTTCTCGAGCAGTGCTGAAGAGGAGATGAAGGGAATGACCCGTAGTGGACGTTTTTACAGTAATGTAGCGGAGAAAGGCAAGGAAGTGTTGGCAGAAGGTAGGGAAGTGACAGAGAACGTGGATAATGTTGAAGGAAATGTAGTCCTACAGTAGTTGAAGACTGTTGGGTTTTCTAGGTCAAACCAAGATCAATTAAGCAATGCAATGAAATGTGTGAATACAACAAAGTAAAGTAGCGGAAATACTCACTTTGATCGGCTTTTGGATGCGTTGAACACAAAAATTTTCCTCCTTGAAGTTTCGGCCAAGCCCCTTGAAGTGGATCTCCAAGCTCCAAGCTCCCCTTTGATGTGTATATTAAGATCCAAGCTTGATTCTTGAATTCCAAACTCATGGGAAAGATTTCCCTATCACCTTTGAATGACTCTTTAGTGTGCTAGCACTTGGAAATTTTGCTACAAAATTTCCCTGTTCTTCCTTGCAACTCTCGGCAATGAGAACAAAAGAGAGGGAGATTTTTTGCTTTTCAAAAACGTGAATGAAGAGAAGAAAAGAAAAGAAAAGAATGACTTGTATTTTGAATTTCCAAAAATCAAAATGATATACCAAATCCAAGGTTTGGTAAAAGTCAATTACTTTAACTTTGAGTGTAAAACAACTTTCCATCAGTTCCTACACCAACTTCCATCACCATAAAGGTGAATGAATGACTAGTGATGTGACTTGATGTGACTTGTGGGCCCCACTTGAATTCAAAATCTGAGTGGGTCCGCAAACACTCCCGGGCTCGGGTTCGCTAATTTTGAATTAACAAATTTCCCGTTGCGACGTAATTAAATCTAATTTAAATAAATAATTATGCCTAGCAAAAAGGCCATGACACCGACAACTGCACCCGCCTCAGACACGAAATCCAAGACCTCATTGACTCCCACAAAATACCTGACCCAGAAAAAGAACAACCTAACACCCAAAGAAACCCCTTACCCAACTACCACTCTGTTCCACCACCCACATAAATGATCAACTCCGGCCTGCCCGAAAGCCTTGTCCTCCAAACCTTTGACCGCCAAGCCTTTTGCCTGGGAATTTGGGATAGTAGTTGTGAAGAGGAGGCGGAGAATGGGAAGAATTTTTTGGAGAACTTCTCGAGCAGTGCTGAAGAGGAGATGAATGGAATGACCCGTAGTGGACATTTTTACAGTAATGTAGCGGAGAAAGGCAAGGAAGTGTTGGCAGAAGGTAGGGAAGTGACAGAGAACATGGATAATGTTGAAGGAAATGTAGTGCTACAGCAGTTGAAGACTGTTGGGTTTTCTAGGTCAAACAAGATCAATTAAGCAATGAAATGTGCGAATACAACAAAGTAAAGTAGCGGAAATACTCACTTTGATCGGCTTTTGGATGCGTTGAACACAAAAATTTTCCTCCTTGAAGTTTCGGCCAAGCCCCTTGAAGTGGATCTCCAAGCTCCAAGCTCCCCTTTGATGTGTATGTTAAGATCCAATCTTGATTCTTGAATTCCAAACTCATGGGAAAGATTTCCCTATCACCTTTGAATGACTCTTTAGTGTGCTAGCACTTGGAAATTTTGCTACAAAATTTCCCTGTTCTTCCTTGCAACTCTCGGCAATGAGAACAAAAGAGAGGGAGAGTATTTTTGCTTTTCAAAAACGTGAATGAAGAGAGAAGAAAAGAAAAGAATGACTTGTATTTTGAATTTCCAAAAATCAAAATGATATACCAAATCCAAGGTTTGGTAAAAGTCAATTACTTTAACTTTGAGTGTAAAACAACTTTCCATCAGTTCCTACACCAACTTCCATCACCATAAAGGTGAATGAATGACTAGTGATGTGACTTGATGTGACTTGTGGGCCCCACTTGAATTCAAAATCTGAGTGGGTCCGCAAACACTCCCGGGCTCGGGTTCGCTAATTTTGAATTAACAAATTTTCCGTTGCGACATAATTAAATCTAATTTAAATAAATAATTATGCCTAGCAAAAAGGCCATGACACCGACAACTGCACCCGCCTCAGACACGAAATCTAAGACCTCATTGACTCCCACAAAATACCTGACCCAGAAAAAGAACAACCTAACACCCAAAGAAACCCCTTACCCAACTACCACTCTGTTCCACCACCCACATACATGATCAACTCCGGCCTGCCCGAAAGCCTTGTCCTCCAAACCTTTGACCGCCAAGCCTTTTGCCTGGGAATTTGGGATAGTAGTTGTGAAGAGGAGGCGGAGAAGGGGAAGAATTTTTTGGAGAACTTCTCGAGCAGTGCTGAAGAGGAGATGAAGGGAATGACCCGTAGTGGACATTTTTACAGTAATGTAGCGGAGAAAGGCAAGGAAGTGTTGACAGAAGGTAGGGAAGTGACAGAGAACGTGGATAATGTTGAAGGAAATGTAGTGCTACAGCAGTTGAAGACTGTTGGGTTTTCTAGGTCAAACCAAGATCAATTAAGCAATGAAATGTGCGAATACAACAAAGTAAAGTAGCGGAAATACTCACTTTGATCGGCTTTTGGATGCGTTGAACACAAAAATTTTCCTCCTTGAAGTTTCGGCCAAGCCCCTTGAAGTGGATCTCCAAGTTCCAAGCTCCCATTTGATGTGTATGTTAAGCTCCAAGCTTGATTCTTGAATTCCAAACTCATAGGAAAGGTTTCCATATCACCTTTGAATGACTCTTTAGTGTGCTAGCACTTGGAAATTTTGCTACAAAATTTCTTTGCTCTTCCTTGCAACTCTCGGCAATGAGAGCAAAAGAGAGGGATAGTATTTTTGCTTGTCAAAAACGTGAATGAAGAGAGAAGAAAAGAAAAGAATGACTTGTATTTTGAATTTCCAAAAATCAAAATGATATACCAAATCCAAGGTTTGGTAAAAGTCAATTACTTTAATTTTGAGTGTAAAACAAGTTTCCATCATTTCCTACACCAACTTCCATCACCATAAAGGTGAATGAATGACTAGTGATGTGACTTGATGTGACTTGTGGGCCCCACTTGAATTCAAAATCTGAGTGGGTCTGCAAACACTCCCGGGCTCGGGTTCGCTAATTTCGAATTAATAAATTTTCCGTTGCGACGTAATTAAATCTAATTTAATTAAATAATTATGCCTAGCAAAATTACTATTCACGTCGCTAGCGAATTAATTATAAATTAACTCGTTCGCCCGAATTAAAATCTAATTTCGTTTAATATATCGAATATATTATTTTATCGATTAATTCCAAATTAATCGTTCTCTCTCTCTTTAATAGCATTTTATCCTAGATAAAATCTCTCCGCAATTAATCCTAAATTAATTTTCTCTCTCTACTAACTAATCCCAGATTAATTATGTTCGAGTCATACGTCATCGGTGAATCTTCGGGAAGCGACCCATGAGATCCCTGGATATGTTGGCAGTAAATCCGGTCGTCGGACTATCCGAATACGTACGTACCTAGTACTACGTTTTTACCGATTTACGAGACATGGTTGGCTTCTAGCAAAGCACCGTGCCTACCCAATTCTCCAGAAATATTCTTAAAGGAATATATAATCTGTATCAGGCGTAGTATACGTAGTATTGCGTATTGCGATCCAGTATCGGATGTCACATGCTAGGCCTGGGGCTGGAATTGTGTCTGCCCCGTACGAAGCATATATCGGATCTCTGGTAACTAGTCTCTATAATCGGATAATCATGACCTAGTCATATTATCCCGATGACTGCAGTACTAAAGAGTAATAGTTCCGTATCCTGCGTGATCATCATCTCCATATGACTGGAGTGATACTTCCATCTTGACATCACACCCAATACACTACGATTCTCAATATACCCAGAAGAGGCGTACACGAAACCTGTTAAAGCCTTGGACGACCAAAACCAAAGTTTATTGATTGTCGCAAGTATTAGCGATGCAAGTCTCAGGTTAAGACCAAATACACCTACCCTGATTCGGAATTCCATAGACACATAGTCATACTACCAATGGAATTCTGATGGGTGTATCCAGAGCGAAGCTGTTTCCGTACCATCAGTAAACATAACCTCCTATCACACTTGCATAAGTATCCAATACTTAAATATATGCGAACTATGCCGTTATGCTCCCACAACGCGCACAAGTGCAATACTAGTCTATTTCGCATTATCGATGTCCAATCTCGATAATACTACGACTAGGGATATTTTAATGATTAAACCTTCGTGCATTGATACTGTCTCATATCATCTCAATCCGGAACTAATCATAAGGACTTTTATCATTTATGTATATTGGTAATCCAATTACAAATGATAACAGAGCAATTTCCTTTGTCACATAGTTAATTTGTACAACAACACCATGTTATGTACAAATAGTGATGATATGGGTCATAATTGTCCAACAATCTACCACTTGGCCTATAGCCAATCACTCAGGTGTCCTACACCTGAACTATGTATGGGTCGCTCAAACTTCTGCTGAGAAACTGCTTACGTTAGTGAATTTGCAAGGTTATCATCTGATACGATTTATTCGATCATCACATCGCCATGATGTATGATCCGAACAAATTAGATGAATAGTTGAAGTATATACTTGGATCGTTGATAAGACCATAATTCTTTAGCCTGTGTTGTAGCCTAGCTCAGCCACTAACAAAACTACTCCTAATCCAATTAGGATTATTTAGATCCAAAGTGATTTTATCGCTGCCTCAGCTGCAGCAATATTCCACTTTTGTTGTTTATTCAGTAACAGTATCTTGCTTGGAAGATTTCCAGCTCACTGTTCCGTTATTCAAACTATATAGTACCCTTATTGCGACTTATAGTCATTTTTGTCGGTTTGGAAACTTGCAGCAGTGAACCCAGTCACTTCAAGTTCTCATTCTCCATAGCTTAAGAAAGCATCCTTAGTTCATCTAAGATATTTAAGGATGTTCTTAACATCAATCCAGTGACTATCACTTGGATTGGCTTGATTGTGACTCCCTATGCTCAAAGCATATGAGACACCAGGTCATGTACATATCTTTCAATGTACGAGTTCTCAGAGAGTGCCAACAACTTTTAGATCTATCCTAATAGATCCTTATTCCTAGAATAAAGGTTGTCTCTCCCAACTATTATATGGAGAATTTTCATGAAAGTGGGGGCGACTGTCACTGTCACACACTACACAAGCCCAACAAAGTGGGGGCGACTGTAGACACTTGCATTTTTGCATGAGCCCGATGATGAGCCTCGGTCAGAGGTGTTGGAATTTTCTAAGCATCCTAAGATCATATCAAGCAATGAAAATACAAAGTGAATACATCAAGGAGTTGCGGAATACTCACATCGATCGGTTGAGGTGATGCGGTGAAGAACAAAATCTTTTATGCTCTCCTTGTAAGTCTCGGTAGTGGGCTGTTTGGTGTCCTCCAAGAATCGGCAATGGTCCTCCATGCAAGCTCCAAGCTTTGTGATGAAATTCCATGCTCACAAGTTGGTTTCCCTATCACCTTCGCAAGACTCAAATGGTGTGCTAGTACTTAGGAATTTTGCTACAAAAATTCCTTATCTTCTCATTGCTTTTATCGGTCAAACCAGTGAAGGAAAGAATAAGAAAGTGGCATGTGGCCGTGAGAGAGATGGAGCATTTTTTGCTCCAAAACCGTGAGCCATAAAAGAGAAAGAGTGATGTCTTAATTGCTTTGTGTATCTAATACACAATTTTTTGATTTTTTAAAAATCAAATAATTGATTTACCAAATGCAAAAAGTCAAGGCATAAATGCCTTCAACCACCACATCAACTATTCACATCACTCAATCAATCAAGTGACAAGTTATCACATCACTCAAAGTGACAAGTGATTTGACGCTTGATGTGACTAGCGATTTGACGCTTGATGTGACTATTGTTGGACAGTTATGACCCATAGCGTCACTATTTGTACAGATCATGGTGTTGTTGTACAAATTAACTATGTGACAATGAGATTGCACTCTTATCATTTGTGATTAGATCACCTAGATGTATAAATGATAGGAGGTCCCTATGATTAGTTCCTAGATTGAGATGATATGAGACAGTATCAGTCCTCGAAGGATTAATCATTAAAATCCCTAGTCGTAGTATTATCGAGACTGGACATCGATAATGCGGAATAGACTAGTATTACACTTGTGCGTGTTATGTGACATCATAACGGCATAGTTCTCATATATTTGGGTATAGGATACTCATGCAAGTGTAATAGGAGGTTGTGTTTTACCGATGGTACGGAAAACAGCTTCACTCTGGATAGACCCCTCGGAATTCCATTGGTAGTATGATTATGTGTCTATGGAAGTTCGAAATCAGGGTAGGTGTATTTGGTCTTAACCTGAGACTTGCACCGCTAATACTTGCGACAATCGGTATGCTTTAGTTTTGGTCGTCCAGGGCTTTAACCGGTTCTGTGTATGCCTCTACTAGGTATATTGAGAATCGTAGTGTATTGGGTGTGATGTCAATTCCGCGTCTAAATCCAATTTCATATAATATATCGAATATATTATTTTATCGATTAATTCTAAATTAATCGTTATCTCTCTTTATTGATATTTTATCCAGATAAAATATCTCCGCAATTAATCCCAGATTAATTTTCTCTCTCATCTAATTAATCCCATATTAATAAAGTGCGAGTCATACGTCATCGGTGAATCTTCGGAAAGTGACCCATGAGATCCCCAGATATGTTGGCAGTAAAACCGGTCGTCGGACTATCCGAACACGTAAGTACCTAGTACTACGTTTGTACCGATTTACAAGACAAGGTTGGCTTCTAGCAAAGCGCCATGCCTACCCAATTCTCCAGAAATATCCTTACAGGAATATATGATCTATATTAGGCGTAGTATACGTAGTATTGCGTATTTTGATCCAGTATCGGATGATCATATGCAAGGCCTGGGGCTGGTACAGTGTCTGCCCCGTACGAAGCATATATCGGATCACTAGCAACTAGTCTCTTTATTATCGGATAATCATGACCAAGTCATATTATCCCGATGGTTGTAACCCTTAGAGAACCAGTTCTGTATCCCTGCGCGATCATCATCTCCATATGACTGGAGTGATACTTCCATCTCGACATCACACCCAACACACTACGATTCTCAATATACCCAGCAAAGGCGTACACAGAATTTGTTAAAGCCCTGGACGACCTAAAACCAAAGTATATTGATTGTCGCAAGTATTAGCGGTGCAAGTCTCAAGTTAAGACCAAATACACCTACCCTGATTACGGACTTCCATAGACACATAGTCATACTACCAATGGAATTCTGAGGGGTCTATCTAGAGCGAAGCTGTTTCCCGTACCATCGGTAAAACAAAACCTCCTACTACACTTGCATGAGTATCATATACCCAAATATATGAGAACTATGTTGTTATGCCCTCACAACGCGCACAAGTGCAATACTAGTCTTTTACGCATTATCGATGTCCAATCTCGATAATGCTCTGACTAGGGATATTTAATGAATAAACCTTCGTGGATTGATACTGTCTCATATCATCTCAATCCAGGAACTAATCATATGGACCTTTCATCATTTATACATCTTGGTGATCTAATCACAAATGATAAAAGAGCAATTTCCTTTGTCACATAGTTAATTTGTACAACAACACCATGATCTGTACAAATAGTGACGCTATGGGCAAAACTGTCCAACATGAGGCACTACCCGATAAGTTGCGAAAGTTGCGGAAAACGGACGTCAGAAGGGTAAATTCAAGATAAGTATGTCATCAGATTTAATTCACTTGTTCATTGCGTTTGTGTTCGTGCAGCGTTCAGAAACATGTTCGAACGGCGAACAGATTGCGGGAGTTCATGTAGCGTCCGAAGAAGCGTTCGAACGACCATCGGTATTTCTGTTTTACTGCTAGCTACACGCCCAAGCCCATCCAAAGCCCATTTAGCCCACCAAGCCCAATCCCAAAATAATTAAAACATTAAAATACATTCACAAATTAAATCAAATCCTAAATTAAATAAAACAAATCCCTCTTCCTAAACCAAACAAACCAAATCCAATCACCTCCCAAAATAAATGTATCCCCACCAAATTACACAAGATCATTTCCTTAATAAACTAATAATCACCTCTCTTATGGAGATGATTCCTTCCATACCTAGAAACACTAGTGCACCATTATAAAAGAACCAAAAATCTCAAACCCTTAACCCCTTAGAGACTCACAACTACCTTCAAGAAAAAAATATAAGAAAATAATAGAAAACCCTAAGCTCTCATCACCGAAAATCACACCCAAAAGACCCATCAACCACCGAAAACTACACACCCAACACAAAACCCCCATACATCACCGAAAATCACACCTAAAATAGTCCCTTAAACAACCCTTACAGCCCTCAAAATAACCCTGAAAATAACCACCAAACCGAGACCAAAATAATCCCCAAATAGCAGCAAAGAAAACCACAGAAAAGCAGTACGGATGAGCGAAGAAAATAGCGGAAACGGTAGTGAACAACGGCGAAACAGCGAGGGAAAGTCTCGAACCAGAAAACCAGAAAAGTTGTGGAGCAGTAACCCTTCCGGCGACGACTTGACGCATTTCTGAGGAGCGACTTAAAAGGTAAGACCTGAGGGCACCCTTTATTACTTTTCTTTATTTTGTAGCTTGGATGCGGCACGCTCGGTTGGACATGGATTATGTCCAACCGGGTGTGCGAGGTCCTATATCAAAAAATGACCAAATTCGTGGTCACATCTTCCTTCAACATTCCTTTATCGCACATTTATTTCGCATTATTAGCTCTTCATCCTTCCTCATGTTTCTTTCTTTGCTTATGTGTTGTTATATGCATCATCATACTTAATGTCCATTTTTATGATTGCATTGTGTTAACGTTTGAATGTTGCCTCTCGTGGTATATCGGATGGAAACCCAGACATAAATTTTGTAGCCGAATTCGAATGGACGGTAGTGCGGTCTGTACTTGGGATACAACTCCACGTACCACTTGTGGAAACATTCCCGCATGTGTTTACTGCATTATGGATGCCACTTTCGCCATCACGTTCGAACGCGTTCTCGATCGCTACTCGAACGGACACATTCTGCCTCGCCCCCGTTCGAACGCGTTTCCGAACGCTACACGAACGCGGGCATTCTTGACAGATTCTTTTATCATGTCATAGGCATTTTTGAGTTCATTGTTCCGCTAATCTACTTTCTATGTGTCCTTTTCTTTATTGTTAATCTAATGCGCATGGGCTAACTAGGGTGGATTAAAGGTCCTCCATTTGTAGGAAATTCCTAAAGGCTACATTTACCACGATGTTTTGCCGCGCCGGACGAGGTACACTCGATTGAATGTGAAATATGTTCAATCGGGCATAAAAGGTCACATATTATTGCTTTTATTTATCTTCTATGCGCATGGGCTAATTATGTTGGTTTAAATGTCCTCTATTTGAGGGAGAAAAAGTCTAAAAGGCTACCTTTGCCACGATATTTTGCCGCGCCTTTTTTTATTTCACTACTCATTTTTCACATAGTATCTCTTTGTTTATTCATGCATTGTGATCTAGTGCGCATGGGCTAACTAGGGTGGATTAAAGGTCCTCCGTTCGAGGGAAATGCCTAAAGGCTACCTTTACCACGATGTTTTACCGCGCCAGACGAGGTACACTCGATTGAACGTGAAATATATTCAATCGGGCATACGAGGTCCTACATTATGTATTTCTTTATCCATGTATGTGTTTGTGTCATTTCAAATGTCATTTTGGTAATCTCGTTCGAACACGTTTCCGAACGCTTCACGAACGTATGCATTCTGCCTCATTCCATTCGAACGCGTTTACGAACGCTACTCGAACGCGCATCTATTTTGTTTTATCATGCATCAGGTCTTACCCCGTTCGAACGCGTTTCCGAACGCTATACGAACGCGGACATTCTGTTTCATTTACGTTCGAACGCGTTTCAGAACGCTACTCGAACGCATTTCAGAACGCTACTCGAACGCGCACGTATTCTGTGTTGTCATGCATCAGGTCTTGTCCCGTTTGAATGCATTCTCGAACGCTACTCGAACACGCACATTCTGTTTACCGTTTGAACGCGTTTATGAACGCTACACGAACGCACATACAGTGCACATATTTCTTCTCGTCACATTTCATGCATGTTTGCTTCTTTGATCATTTCTTTTGCACTACATGATTAATCATATCATTTCATTATTTACACTTAGACAATTATCATCTATTTATATTTCCGCATTTATCTATTTAATGCGTTCATGAGATTGTGTGCTTGCTTTTATTTCACTTACTTTTATGCATGCAAACTTAGATAGAGGTGGTATGCCAACTTAGATATAGGTGGTATGCCAATTTAGATATAGGTTATTCTTGTGTATGTATGTTGCGTAGACTTGGTTATAATATGCACAAATCCATTCATTACAAGTGGCATAAGTAAATGACCATTCTGAACCCAACGGTTTGAGGTTTTCCTTGCGATGGGTGAGAGGCGCTTAAATCATTTCCTAGTTCACACTGGGTGGCGACTCTATTTTATTTCTCCGGTTTAGTCCCCCGCGGGCTACTCCGTACTCCCGACCGGGCCGCGAGCCTGGAACAGTGTCGTCGATTTATGTGTCCTACACCATGCGTTTTCCAATGCAACGAAATTTCACTTTAAAATATTTTGATCTATTTCCAATATATACTCTTATTTTCAAATACCATCACATTCCAAATCCTTAGCTTTAATTCGGAAATCGTCCAACATTATTCTGAAAAACTCAGATTATTACACCACTGTGCGACAGTGATCAGCACATTAAAAAAATTTGTGATAGTCACATGAAGAAGAATTATGGTTACCCATATTTAAAGTTATTGTAATTTTTTTTTTTTTTTTGTAGTTTGTAATTCTAGAAATACCCAAATTGTCAACTCAATTAATATCCAATTTATTTATTTTTGTGTGAATGTATAAATTGTTTATACTCACACATATTTGTCATATAGAATCACCATAATTCATTCTCTTACATTATAACATGCCATAAATATATATATATATATATATATATATATATATTTTCATAAATTTGTTGATGATAATAAATAGTTTCTAATTAGATTAAATACTATTTTAGAATTTTTCGATTAATCGATTAAATTAAAAAAATGTGTGAATTAATTTAAATCGCTAAAATTCGTAAAATCACAAAATTTAATTATAAGCATATCTAATAAATCGTTTATTAAGAAAACTTAGATGTTTCATAATGAATATTAAGTTTTATAGGTAAAGCGAATAATTTTCTTATGAGACAATTAATTTGGTAATTAGAGACCTTAAATGTTAATTTCTTGATCTTTTCACTAGGTTAACAAAACATTATATGTTTTACATATAAAATCACTAAACTTAAAATAATGAGTAGGAGCGGGTAGGGTAGTTTGTCAAACGTCCATTGGTCTCCATCCTTAGTGCAACATCTTGAAATTCAAGTGGGGTTTCGTGATGAATTTAGTTTCATCCTCCATAAGGAGAGTTTCGCTTAGGTTAATATTAAGGTTGTACTTTTTTATGATAGGTTTTATAGAATGTAATTCATAATTAATATACCCTAAGATAATTATTATTAGTTAAATTTAAGAATCTGAAACAGTGGGTTACACTCATAAGAATGTAGTTAAACGTTTTAATTGTATTTTGATCAAAAATCGATTATTAATAAATTTTTGAAAAAATGAGATATTTTGAATAAATTTATTAATTGAGATTGTTTTTACTTTAATAAGGTGTTATGATCGACCTTAAGGTAACACAATATGAATTGTACAAATCTATCGAGATTGTATTATGTAGAGACATAAGTATGAATGTATTTTATATAATAAAATTATATTGGACAGGAAACAGATGAAATTGAAAAGTTTCTAATAATTTCTATAAATAAAGAACATCAATTTTATCATAATGATGGTCATATATGTGATGATCTTAATTCATTATATTTAATAGACTCATATATCATTTTAATTTATTCTTTAATTTACTTGGTAGGATTTTATATTTGTTATATTTCATAAACCTTGTAATTTGAGAATGAATTGAATAAATAGCTGGGAATGCTAACCTGATATAATAGAATCCATCCTGAAATTCCCTTGTTGTTAGTTCAGGACCTGAATAATTAGCCCGTAAATTTATAAAAGTTATGAATTAATTGTTCACTTGAGAACTAATGGAAGTCAAGGATAAATGTGTAATTAGAAAGGTTAACGAATTTATATGTAACTCATTATGAATCATTTATGGAGAATCAATGCATATGTAATGACTATATTAATGGACAAATAATTTGAGTAGTTATTTTATTTATAATTATGAGAGTGCAATTCTGGTATGGTATTTAGTGGAGTTACTCCAAATCAATAATTTATTCTAATTAATAAAAGAGTTTACAATTAATCAACGGAATTGTTGGAGCTTAGAATTATAAGTTCATCGATCCCCTCGTCGACTTCTATCGCTGTTCAAACGAAAATTATTGTGAAGAAAAATAAATAATTTTGAATTATTTTTTTACACTCTAATTATTTCATATAATTTGTTAGGAATTATGACAAAAGCTGTCCTAAAATATTTATCAAATAGATGATGTATATGTAAATAATTTGTGAAAAAATTAAATGAGATATATTTTCAAAAGTTGAAAATTTAAAAAAAAAATAAAAAAAAATAAAAGAATTATCTTATTTTTGATAATTAGAAAATTAGTATTTGATTAATATGATTAAAAAAATATTAATAAGATAATATTTTTTTTTATTTAAATTTATCTAAATTTCAAAAGTTGAACTTTTGATTAAAATTTTGAAATATAAAATATTAAAATTATCTTATTTTGATAATTACAAAATAAATATTTTGATTTTTTGAAAATCAAAGTAATTATATCGAAAAGGAAATTTTGGCTTACTGATTTTGATAAATTGAGAAAAGCGGTCCAAAACAAAAAGAAGGAAAAACGTGGGCTGAGAGGGAAAAAAAAGGGAAAGAAATTGTTCTCTTGTTTTGAATTTGAGAAAATCAAAAGGAAAATAGCCAATAAAGATTTATCTCATGTATTGAGTACATAAATCCGTCACAAAATTAGAGTATTCTTCATAATTATATTTACGCCCACACGTGCTGTGGAGATGAAGAGATAAGACGAGGAATATTGTGGTTCAAAAAATCGTGATTCAAAAAGATCACAGATCTAGTCGTTGAGATGTATAATTTCTTAATATATAATTAATATATTATTAATATACTAGAAAAATACGGATCCGATTTTTGAAGAAAAATTTTAAACATTGTGTGGTTCGACATGCATTTCTGCAGAATGGGGAAGGAAAAAAATGATAATGAAGCCCAAAATCATGATTGATTTTAAGAAGGTATTTTAGAAAGTTTGTTGAACAATCTATTTCTTTAAAGACAGAATGTGTCAACTTAGGCCGCAGAATTAAATCTCAATCATTAAGAAGCAACCATTTCTCTTGAACAGTAATTATTAGATAAGAAAATTTACACTGTGCCATCTGTTCATTCATAATCAGGATGTACACTAAAAGGAATATGCATATTATTTAGTGAAAATGATTAGGGAGAACAGCCTTTCTTATTTCCTACGAGTTAGCTAGGAAGAGTGCATGGCCATAAAATCAACTCATCAATTTAGAGGCCTAGGCTTTCTTTTCTGGTCAATGAGGTAGAAAATCGGCGCCCTATCGGAGAAAATTCTGAAACCATCGATGGATGTGAATTCATACTTCAAGGCAGGTCCAAGAAGCCATGACATAGCAGCTCCACCAAGCAAGCCTCCTACCTGAAATTGTGCATGCCACACGCGCACATAAATAAATCAATTGATATCAGCAGAATATAATGAAGTATCCAATAAACAAAATCTCTATGAAAAATGTTAATATAGTCAGTCACATGAGAAAAACCATGAGAAGAAATTTATTTCTTTCACAGCTATTTATAGATAAAGCCTATTTATGCCATCCATCAACATCTTATTGGTTTTTCATGTACTATGACAGCATCTATCAGTATCAGGGCATTTGTGTGTCGAATTTAACATTAACAAGAAATCTCATGAATTACTTTTTCAGAAACTCTATGGGAAAGAGCATATGACCCAACAGACGCCTTTGAGGGTCTAGATCTGGAAGATTCTTAACAGTTACAGACTCCCTAGCATATCCTAGAAGAAATGGGTCAAGTTGAAATATCATTACACATATAAGCCATTTATTGGTAAAATAAGTAATTATATCCATTCATTATGTGGATAAAACCCATTCTAGTTATTGCCATCATCCAAATTTTGCTTATAACCAATAGAGATGATGGGTTGGGTCATATATCAGCCGTTTTTTGGCAACATTATTTCCACATTACTATCGATAGAGAGATTTTTCAGAAAACTCTAAATAACCATTGATTCATGTGTCCCAGATATTCCAAGGCATTGTAAGAGAGACAAGACTCCCAGCGAAACCTCTCTATAGATTGCCTTAATCACCATTGTATCATAATTTCTGCCAACTAATTGTTTTTACAAGACATTGAGCTTTACATAGAAAAGAACCTCTATAAAACAATAGCAGATGCACAATTGCAAATGGACGAAGCTGTCAAAATCAGAAACTGTCGCTAATACTCAAGGTCTAGA
>SKCR01027106.1:0-65302 GCA_019454045.1 Zanthoxylum bungeanum | reverse complement strand
GGCTGGAGCGTTAACTCCTAATGACTTGCACCTTTGGGGAATAAGAGCGAGAAGACCTGTGTGGTGTTTGACGCCTCGGATATCCATAACACGTTCGGTGAAAGAGTCAGTGTCACGTTTGGTGCCCCAAGTAAATCATAGCATGTATGGATTAAAGTCAGCTGTGACATAATACGGTATCCTCGGGCTTGCATAGCGTGGGGATGGATAATCCCCCACGGCATTTGCCACCCAGTGTTGGAGGTATATAGCACGGGGAGTGCCTACGAGCCTCCGTTGCATTTGTAGCATTGGGATGTGTCTAGAACGGGGAAGGGAAATGCCCCTATGGCATTGTCTGTCCCATTTCAGACCCATCAAGCATAGCACGGGGAAGGCAGAAAGGCTTCCGTGGAGTTTACAAGACTGGGGTTTTTTCCTAGCATAAGGACAATCTCCTTATGACGTTAATCACCCCTCCAGTCTGTAGCTCAGTTTGCTGGGACATCTGAATTGTGAGGTTCAAAATTATTATTTTAGGAAAATTAGGGTAGGATGCTACCTCAATTACCTCTTTGTTTTTGGGTCGGTACGAAGTGTGTGATACGTCATCCCGTTATACTTGTCGTCTTATTTTTTTGCACGACCTAGTATGGGATGCCACTACTAGTGTTCATGGAAATGACCGGGGGTTGAAAATCTTTCCCTCAGGGCTTGTCTCAGATATTATTATGTTGCTTGGGGTGGGCTATTTCCCACCGAGGAAGTTTGAATACCAAGGAAGGGTAACATGGGTTTGTACGTAGATAGAGAAGAATGATAAGGGCCTAGAGAGGCTGAAGTCAGATGAGGAACTCGAATCCAATATACGATGGATTTTTTCTAAAGACAAGACTCGCTGGTGAAAAGGAATTGGGATACCGACCCGACCAATAAAGTATTAGGGTTGGTGCTCTGAGCGCCAATTTTATTATGTATTTCCTCGTAAATACTAACGTAATATTTTATTATGAACAAAATAAACAGTTTCTTTTATATAACACCCTCTTTTATATGGTAAATACGTAACGGACTTTAGAATGATTAGTTATGATACTATTGCAAAAGCGTTGCAATTGACATTGAGTTGTATCATGACGTTGTCATTCTTAGACAGCTTCTGGTCAAGGTTTACACTACTTGGTCAGTAAAGTGAACTCGTTAAGACTGGTACATGTCATATATTGGAATCTTGGAGTCCTATGATTTCTCAATGAACCATGAGTCTTAGAGACTCGTATAGACGTGTAGGTATTTATAGCGGATAAACATTGAACGACTCTCCGAAGATTCTTAATGGATGGTACACCAATAAGAATCTTCTCGGGTTGAGTGAGCATAATGATTCTTCGACTTGAGATACCACTGTGGATATATGAGGTATCCTCCACACTTAGATTGTAGTCACATCACCGATCTATTAAGATCAGACCTCCGTCTATTCGTTGTGTATGGACTGATGCTCAGGATATCCTGTGTGTATCAAGAAAGGATCCATCAGTTCTGTGTATAGAGCATAGGTATTCAATATGGAATTAGCAATCTGTTAAATCTATAGGCCTGTGGTACACTGTAGAAATCAGTTCTAAGTGTTATTAAGGGATTGCTAATAGAAACGTCGACATGATTATATCTATAGAGATTTGGCGTTTGTATCTATATCTCTAGAATAATCCGGATACCTGTGACAGAGGGATTATACTTATGTAATGACCTCGACCTGTATGGTTCATAGAGTTTATCCATGGACATCAAATTTACGAGTGGGTAGATTATGTACACGAAATTATATTTCGTGATGGATTTGCCTGAACCTAGAGAGTCTCACTAGTGAAATATACTCGTTGAGTACTATGGCAACTTTTATGAATAATACTGATTATTTATAAGTTATTTAATGGTTAAATGAAAAATACATGCAAAGGTACCTAATTGTCATTTTCTTAATTAATTTGTATTTGTAATTAATATTTAATTTTATTAAATACACATTAATAAAATGTCAAATTGTGATTTTTGACATATATGATTGATATATTTATTTTGATTATTTAATTTAAATATAATACATATATTTAAGATATTTGTATTTAGTTATTCAATTATATAAATGTTATATGATTAAATTAATTAAAGTAACAAATATCTTTAGTAATCATTTACCTTTTAAATGGCTAAGTTTGATTGGTTACACTTGTTTTATTTCATTAAATATTGTAATGATCTAATTAAACAAGTTGACTAATACTTTCCATTTAAATTAAATTGAAACAAAAATTGAAAAAAAAATATCATGATATTTTCTTCTTTGGTTCGGCCAAGTAGGGTTTTATACAAAAGGGTTTTGCTTCATTTTTATTTCATAATAACAAGTTACCAAAACAATTACAAAAGAGGGTTGAGAGCAAAGTTGAAAGAGATTTGTAAAGTATTTCTTTAAACTCTTCAACTTAGAAATTGTTTCTATCATGCTTAGCTTCAACATGTGTTGGTAGGAGGTTGTCTCTACTCTTTTAATTTGTAATTAAATGGTTGGAAGTTGTTTGAAAGATGCTTGCATGTTTGATGAATAAAGAAAGCATGAAATTAGTTCATTAGCTCTCTTTTAGCCATTTAATGGTGATGTTGCCATTCTAGAGTTGTTAAGTCACTCATTGATGACCTAGAATTGTTCTTGAGTTGTTTCATGGTGGTGAGACTTGTTTGGTGTGGTAAAGATTGAATTAAAGTATTGAATTTGGGTAATTTGGTGTAATTTGTCAGTTTGTAGAAATTGTAAAATTAGGGTTCTTAACCCATTCCAAATTTGGGGCTTTTCATATATGTGATGTAATATGATGTTTATATGTTGTATATTAAATTTGAGATTGATTAGATTTGATCTTAACTTGTTTTGAACAAAAATAGACCAAATTACAAAACCTGAAAACACTGGGGCTGATTGGCAATTTCAAAAAATTGGGGATTTTTGTTACAATTTATATTTTAATGTATTAGACATTTATAAATCATTTTGGGATTGATTTGCAATCACTTAAATATGTATTTGACAATTTGAGGACCAAAATGATCAAAATACAAAGTTATGGGGTAAAATTCGGTAATTATAAGAAATTTGATTTCTTGGGTTAAAATTTTAGATTTTAAATATTGGATAATTAAATAAATAAGTATATTTAATTGATCCAAGAAAACTTTTTGAAATCGGAAAATTCTGATTTTCCGCGTTCTGCTGCGTTAACCCGGTAATTCTCTATAAAACTCTTTTAGCCATTTGATGGTGATGTTTCCATTATAGAGTTGCTAAGCCACTCATTGATGTTGAATTAAAGTATTGAATTTGGGTAATTTGGTGTAATTTGTCAATTTGTAGAAATTATAAAATTAGAGTTCTTAACCCTTTCCAAATTTGGGGCTTTTCATATATGTGATGTAATATGAGCTATATATGATGTATATTTAATTTGGGATTGATTGGATTTGATCTTGACTTGTTTTGAACAAAAATGCACCATATTGCAAAACGTGAAAAAACAGGGTTGTTCGACAATTTCAAAAAAACGGGGATTTTTGTTGCAATTTATATTTTCATGTATTAGACATGTATAAATCATTTGGGATTGATTTAGAATCACTTAAATATGTATATGACAATTTGAGGATCAAAATGATCAAAATACAAAGTTATGAGGTCAATTCGATAATTATAAGAAATTTGATTTCTTGGGTTAAAATTTCTGATTTTAAGTATTGGGTAATTAAATAAATAAGTTTATTTAATTGATCAGAGAAAAATTTTGAAATAGAAAAATTCTGATTTTCCGCGTTCCGCTGCGTTAACATTCCCTATAAAAACCCCAACATAAAGGAAACACTTGATTTTGCAGCATTTGAGTACTTTTAGAATCCGACCCGATGGGGTCATGCTTACTGACCCAACCTAATTAAGGAAGTTGGAAGAGTTTTGATTAAGCACCATTCACCTCGGCATGTTGACCCGATGATTCGAGGTTGAGGCCATGATATTTTGTACTTTCAAGTATATGACGTATGCCCTACTTTGAAGTTAGAACTTCTAGAAGGCTGATGTGACATGAGTATGTCAACGGCTCTCATTGGAAAAAGACTCTGCCAGACGGAACAATATTTGATTGGTTTAACGCAAGGTGTCACGTCAACAGAACAAGTGACAATGGCAAAAAGGTTGGAATGGTGGGTTTCTGCTGAAAGTGGGTGGTTGAGTCAGATGTCAGAGCAACTGTTTCCTAAGTGATTGGGGAAAAAGAGCATAGGGCAATGAAAGGGTGACATGAGCTGACATCATGGGTTAGTGGAACAGTGGATTTGAGAGCCTATAATAAGGGATTAAAGCCACAGATTCGAGGGTTAGCAATTTTCACATTTGATTACTTGTAAATAACAAGAGCTTCCAAACTAGTAATAGAGAGAGAGCTGGTCGGAACCCGACCCCTGAGAAATTTGTAAACCTAGTCGTTTTTTTACCTCGAAAGTAATACAAACACTCACTCTTTCTCCCGTGGACGTAGGTTGGAGTTACTCTCCGCTGAATCACATAAATCTCTATTATTTTCTTATTTACTTGCCAAGTTTGTTTTGAGATTCCCACTGACCAAATAAATTCACTACTTGAAGGAGGTTTGTTCGAGGAGTAGATTTCCCAAATTGCTCTTGGAACGAAAAATAGCCGTCAACAAATAATAACAAACTCTAACAAACACAATGAACCGTACACTATGTACAATGAGATATAAATGTGATATTACAACAAAATACGTTAAATGACAATTTGGTACTTAGGTATCATTTGGTGTAGACTTTAATGAGCTTATAAGTTAGCGTTTAAAAGTTACACTAAATACATAGTAAATACTAACTTATACTCTCGCATGATTATAATTTTACAATATGAGATTAGTTTTCTATACTATATTGTACTCTAATTTGTGTTCCATAGCTTTTAAGCTATCTTATACTCTCAATGTAATACCCTCTACTAAACTCAGTCCTACAGCTTTTGGGGATAACATTTTATTATTATATCTTTATATAATTTCATATTTACGACATTTCATTTACATTTTATATTTAGTAAAATGTGAGATTCGTAAAGATTTAATAATAAATTATAAAAATTTATAAAAATATATTAGTAAAATGTAAGATTTTATAAAGATATAGTAGTAAAATATAAAATTTAATAAAAATATAGTAGTAAAATATTGCATCTATATTACCTTATTTTTATAATACTCTTTTACATCTTAATATAGAAAACTTTATTAAAAAAAAAATAATAAAAATCTAATCATCTCCACAAAAGGGAAAATGTGCATAATCCTCCTTATATTTCACAAAACTAATTGAATTTCCCATGATATTTAAAAACTAAACAAAACCTTCATGCTTTCTAAAAATACTATCTCAATAAAGCTATCAGGTAAGGTTAGTAGAATATCCCGAATCTCGAATCCCGATCTTGATCCTGTCCCATTCGGTCTGGGATTCGGGATGATTTTCATACGGAATGAAAAATTTCGGTCGGGATTCTGGACGTCATGTTGTCTCAAATAAAAAAAAAAATCGAGCTGGGATTCAGAATGTTTTTTGTCATGAATCTCAAATTTTAACGTAAAATATCTCGATTCCTGATCCGATCTGGATTTGGAATCCCGCACCATTCAGTTCGGATTCGAAATGATTTTTCGTTCCCATTCAAAATACCGATCGGGATTTGAGATGGTTTCTCATCCCCAATAGTAATTGGGATGGTACAAGATACGAGTCGGAAAAGATAGGACGTCCCGATTGCTGTGTCTACTATCAAAGATTTTTATTATAACAACCCTCTATTCTCAATCTAATTTTTAAGTCGAGTTACATTCATGAATTTTAATAATCATCCTACATGTGAATCGAATTCAAACTCCAAATCATTTATACTCAAGGTCATTTACTGCTCTAGATTACACCTACAATCCTCTCAATTTTGTTTATTCAAAAAATTTTTACTAATTAAAGTAGATGAAACCTTTACTATTTTTTTTAAACGAAAACCTTTACTATTTAATTGCCCTAAATTACACCTATAATCCTCTCTATTTAGTTTACTCAAAAAGATTTTATTAAACTGAACTAGATAACACATAAAATCTCTCTCGGTTTAAATTGTTTAAAGTGAAATGAATAATGATCAAAACTCGTTATTGTTAATCGAAATTAATCATTTTTTCTCAAATGTTTCAAAAACTCATCAAAATTTCATTGTCATTAAAAGAATGAAATTTTTATAGATTTTGTGCCACGTAAATGTTTGATATAGATAAAATAACGAAAAAGTTATCAAAATCTTTTCAACGGTAAGGAAATTTTGATGATTTTTAACAAAAATGATAAACCTACAAATTTTTTTACGAATTTCTTCCCTACTCCCTCACTGTTGCTACAGTGAGCTACAGTGCTCACTATAGCTACAGTGAGGGAGTAGGGAAGAATTTCGGGAAAAACGTTTGTATGTATATCATTTCCCGATTTTTAAATACAAGCACAAAATAATTAATTTACCGAAAAAAAAGGTTTTTGATAACTTTTTCTTTGTTTCGATGAGGCTACGAAGAAATTCGTTTCCATACAATTATTGGTTCAATGTTTCTCCTATTTAATTGGCCAGTCAGGATATATATATAATTAATCAATTTTCCGTTTAACTTATTGACTACTTTTTTAGAAAAAAAAAACATTTGAAAAGTTGGTGACAGATTTTTATCAAAGTGAGTAATTGGTCATTGACGTATTTTTTATTAGATTTGATTATGTGATGAAGCAGCATAAGAACAAAATTTTGAAATAATATATATTTTTTGATTGAAAAGATAAAATACAAGTTATGATTTTGGTATGTTTTTATATTAAATTTCTAAATAACGCAAAATTATATCATCCGAAATATTATGATAAAATAACCTTATGAAAATAAAAGAAATAAAAAAATTGACACTTAAATCCGAAATTTAGTAAAAAAAGATCAAATATCCAATAAGAGTCTCGAAAATAAGAAGAAACTTTTAAGTGCGATTTAAGATCCTTTAAAAAAGATAATCCTTTAGTCCAAACCTGGATAACGGGATAAGACTGAATATATTTTTTTAAATAGTTTTGAATCAATATATTTTAAGTTGAAAACGAACGCATATTACAAATTTAAAGATAATATGATAAATTATGCGTTTGGTATAAAGTATTGTCAGAGAATATAATTTAATTTATATATAAGTTATAAAAGAAACGTTAAATTATAAATTATTATAAAAAAATAATCTCACTATTTTGTGAGCGTTAACGCTGACATTTTCTTACCTGTTATGGAGCGTTAATATTAATTATTAACACTGCTCCACCAAATGGACATAAAATGTCCCACGTCATTATATTTCATTTTCTATTTTTGGATCATTGGCAAGATTAATAGCCTTACCAAAATGATAATATTTTGACCTTTTGCTGTTGCCATTATTAGAGGTTTTGGTTGATGATTAAGATTCTTCGACAAGGATTCATCAACGGGGATTTCCCCTTAAAATAAAAAATTCATCATCATACATATAAAGACAAACTAAATTATGAAAGAATATGAAATATTTGAGTCATGCATGGACCATGTAAATGAAATTATGATATAATAAAATATTAATCATTGCCATTATTCAATTATGTAATACAAAAATCAATAATTTCATCATTTTTAATTTTGAAAAGGATATGTTAGTGAATATAGATGAGAAGAATGTGAAACTTGTGTGTTCTTGTTGTTTTGTTTCCGCAAATCATATCCAAATTTTGAATCCTTTTAACATTTTGTTCTCAGGGCCGCCCTGAGGCCGGCATCATCGGCTACCACCTAAAACTCTCTTCTTGATAAAATTTAGGGCCCTATCTTAATTATTTTTTTTTGCTTGTTATCTTTATTTTGTTAAAAAAAAAAGAAGAACAAATCAAAACACATCTCATATATATAGGTAGTCTTCATTATTTTCTCTTTTAACATAACAACAAAATGCCGACCGAATATTCGGACGCTAATCTCAAATCGATCAAAATTTTTCGGTCGGTATTTGAATCGTCGGTAATAAATTGAATGTGTAGAATAATTGTCACTAAGGTATGATATGTTTCTTGTTATAATATGTAAAAAATATTATATATATATATATATATATATATATATATTTATTTAATTTTAACGACCGAAATTTAATTCGATCGGTAAAATTTCTATTTTCTTTATTTTTATAATTAATATTAATTTAGCGACCGAATAATATTCGGTGGCTATTTATTAGTAATTACCGACCGAATAATCGATTGGTAGTTGTTGGCGCCATTTTAATCTTTAGCGCCGTATTTACCGACCGAAAACCGACTGAATATTCGGTCGGTAATCGTCAGTAATTGGTCAAAAGTTATTTTTTATCTTTTTCGATCAGTATTCGGTCGGTAAATATTTACTGACCGCAAATATTCGGTCGGTAATTTCACATTTTCTTATAGTGCAATAACCAAAACTAATATAATGCCCCCAAATAATTATTTGAGATCCTTTAAAGAAGAATTTGTGGATGTTCCTTTAGTTCAAACGTATAGGACAACACCGAATATGTTTTTTAAATAGTTTTGAATCAATGTATTATAAGTCGAAAATACATAATACATAATAAACACTAACTTCTACTCTCACATTATTATAATTTTACAACACATGAGATTATTTTTCTATACTTTTTTATACTACAATTTTTTTTCCCATTACTTGTAAGCTATCTTATACTTTCAATGCAATACCATCTACTAAACTCAGCCTTAAAGCTTTTGGGGATAACATTTTATTATTAAATCTTTATAAAATTTTATATTTGCGACATTTCATTTACATTTTATAGTTAGTAAAATGTGACATTTTTAAAGATATAACAATAAATTATAAGATTTATAATTTGAATTTTAAAAATTGGTGATGCTCATTTTTCCCAGCACAAAACGACCAATTTAAATTCTGAGAAAGGAAAATAATCTATTATAAAAACGTCTAAAAAATAAGTTCTTTTAAATTTTAAAATTGTTATTGTGGCTGACCAATTTAAATTCTGAGAAAGGAAAATAATCTATTATCAGTCGCCCACCGCTTGCTTATTGTGGCTGACTAATCATGGAAGACAACGAAATCTTAATGGACCAAATTTATGAATATCACAACGACAGAGATGGCTGACTTTAATTATTTTAAGTATATATAACGAATTTAAATATTTAAGAAGTTGAAAATATATGACAAATTACACATGCTATAATCTTAGTTATCTGTTTGGGTTGAATTAGGCCATATATTCAATACGGTATTATAGTCAATCTCATATATGAGTGGACATACATTATCTATCCATATAACAAGATCGAAATATTCAATATCATCGAAAATAAATAAATGAACTTAAAATATAAATAATGTACAACCCTCTATTCTCAATGTAATTTTTAAGTTGAATTATATTCATAAATTTTAATAATCACCTTACATGTGAATGAAATTCAAACTCCAAATCATTTATACTCAAGATCATTTACTGCTATAGATTACACCAACAATCCTCTCAATTGGTTTATTCAAAAAATTTTTACTAAATTGAACTAGATGAAACCTTTATTTATTTATTTATTTTTTTTTTAAACGAAAACCTTTACTATTAATTAATTGCCCTAAATTACACCTATAATCCTCTCTATTTAGTTTACTCAAAAGATTATTTTATTAACTGAACTAGAAAACACATACAATCCTCTTGGTTTAAATTGTTTAAAGTGAAATGAATAATGATCAAAACTCGTTATTGTAAATTGAAATTAATCAATTTTCTCAAATGTTCTTTTAATTGTTTTGTTGTTACCGACCACCAATCACTTTCATAATTTTGCCAAGTGAAAAGCTAAAATGAGTAGGGAATCTTGATTAAAAATATATATATATATATATATATATGTTAGCATCAAATGTTTTTGTGTCTTCTACTATAAAAAATTTTATTGATCAATGATGGGTTTTATCATATAATATTATGTGTAAAATTGTAAGATAACGAAAAAGTTAATAAAATCTTTTTACGTTAAGGAAATTTTGATGATTTTTGTTAGAAACCAGCAAAAAATAATTAATTTACTGAAAAAAAGTTTTTTGATAATTTTTTTCTTTGTTTCGATGAGGCTACGAAGAAAGCCATTTACATACAGTTATTGGTTCAATGTTTCTCCGTTTTAATTGGCCTGTAAGCCATTTACATACAGAAAGCCATTTACATGTGTTGAAGCGGCTAAAGAACAAAATTTTTAAATAATATGTATGTTTTTTATTGAAAGATAAAATACAAGTTATGATTTTAGTAACCTTTTATATTAAATTTCTAAATAACGCAAAATTATCTCATCCGAAATATTATGCTAAAATAACCTTGAGAAAATAAAAGAAATAAAAAAAAATGACACTTAAATCCGAAATTTAATAAAAAATAAATAAAAATCCAATAAGAGTCTGAAAAATAAGAAATAAAACTTTTAAGTATGATTTGAGATCCTTTAAAGAAGAATTTGTGGATGTTCCTTTAGTTCAAACGTATAGGACAACACCGAATATGTTTTTTAAATAGTTTTGAATCAATGTATTATAAGTCGAAAATGAACACATATAACCCAAGTTAATTATGGTCCTTTTAAAGATGAGAAGATAAAAATGTGCGTTTAGTAGAGGGTATTGTAGAGAGTATAAGCTAGATTATAAAATATAAAATAAACATTAGAATATAAGTTAGCATAAAAAAAAATTATTCTCATATTATGAGATTATGATTTTACGAACGTTAACGCTAATATTATTATAATGTTAGTATTACCACGTTCCCACGTCATTATATTCCATTTTTAATTTTTGGGTCATTGGCAAGATTAATAGCCTTACCAAAATGATAATATTATTGAGCTTTTACTGTTGTCATTATTAGATGTTTTGCTCGAGGATTCAGATTCTTCGACAAGGATTCATCAACGGGATTTCCCCTTAAAATAAAAAATTCATCATATCATACATATGAAATTATTATGAAAGAATATGAAATATTTGAGTCATGCATGGACCATGTAAATGAAATTATGATGTAATAAAATCTTAATCATTGCCATTATTCAATCATGTAATACAAAACATCAATAATTTTATCATTTTGGTCAAACTGAACTGACTGGCAGCATAATTGAATAATGCCAGCATTATTCAATTATGTAATACAAAACATCAAAATTTAATCAGGATATGTTAGTGAATGGCACGGATCGTCTCATGTCTATTTCATTGCCTGCCTAGCATGTGAAACTTGTCTGTTCTTATCGTTTTGTTTATGCATTATCATGTCCAATTATGAACCTTTAACATTTTGTTCTCAGGACTGGCCCTGAGGTAGGCTTTCTCGATAAATATTTTTTTTTTTTTTTTTTTTTTGAGGGGTGATATGATAAGATGTTATAGTATCTACTACCCACTCAACATCTTGAGTTGTGGTGTGAAGACATGCTTCTTCCTGATTAGAGCAAATAGCTACATCTCTTGAGGTAAGTAATAGTGTCTCTGCATCATTGTTCTTCGACTGGAAATTGTCTTGACCCTGCTCTCGTTGTAACTTTATGTAATTTTTCTTTAAGTGACCTTTTATGCCACAGTAGTAGCACTTATAAATTGACTTTCTTCCATCTGTGGATTTGCCACTACTTTTTCTTCTACCTCTCTCACTACCTTGATTTTTATCTCGTTTTCTTCCTCGATTCTCCATGACAAGGGCTGATGAGCGGAAAATATATCAATATTTACCGCCCCTTTTACTTAATATTTTGTTTAGTTTCTAGGGTTTGATGAACGTTTTGATGTGTTTTAGTTTATTTTGCAGATAAAATAATATTGGGACACAATGAAATCATTTAGGACGAAATGTGGGTCAAATAAGGGGAAAAATTGGACTTGACATATTAATTTTGGAGATTGGAACTTGAAAGGTCGTTTTAACGAAGTGCAGTTTTGGAAATTCCAGTTTTGCGCATCTGTCGTAATTTGGGCATAACGTTTTACTCCGATATCGGATTGAGCTGATTCAAGTTCCAGATTAAATAAGACTCAAAGATCTACAACTTTCAAAGACAAAATAATTTCGAATTCTGAAGATTTCATGCCCGAAATTGATGAACCATCCAGAAGTGTATTGTGTGTAATTATTAAAGTCACTTTCAATCATCATTTCAAAGCAAAAAATAAATTAATAAATAAAAAATAAAAAATATTAAATCACACCAAACATGATAAGCAATTAGTGGAGCAATTAATAATGGATTTGGTGGAGCAATTAGTGGAGCAATTAATAATGGATTTGGTGGATGATTTTATGGAGGTAAAATTTTGCCTATAAATATCAAGTCATTTCATTTGTAAAATTCATACTTTCTTCTAAGGAATTCCTTAAGAATACTAAGAATATTGTATCTTGTTTGTTTATTTACAGCTTTCAGTAATTAATTTCCGCTTTCGCACTTTCTTTTCTTTACTTTTCAGTTTTTACTTTCCGCAATTTACTTTTACGCACAGTACTTTTCTTTCTTTAATTTTCAGTTTTTACTTTTCAGTAATGAGGAGGTAACTCCCCTTTGCTGGGGTAAAATGTAAAACTTTTATTACTAATATTTATATTAATCTCCCTTAATTATAATATATAAACTAGTTAAAACCGACTTAATGAGGATACCGCCATATTGGTCGGTTGGTAATTAATTATTAATTTGACTTAATCTGGATACCACCTATATGGCTGGTTGGTAATTATCATGCAAAGTTAATATATTATATTAAGAGAGATATCTAAAATAGAAGTAATAAAAGTGGATCCTTTTACCTCAACATTTTCTTTTATTGTACTTTTACTTTATTTACTTTTCAGCAATTTACTTTCAGCATTTACTTTTCAGCAATTTACTTTCAGCAATTTACTTTCAGCATTTACTTTTTAGCATTTACTTTTCAGCAATTTACTTTCAGCAATTTACTTTCAGCATTTACTTTTCAGTAATTTACTTTCAGCATTTACTTTTCAGCATTTAATTTTCAGTATTTAATTTCATCATTTACTTTCCGTCATTTACTTTTCAGCAATTTACTTTTCAGCATTTTTACTTTATGTCTTTTACTTTTAAGTCTTTACTAGCCCTAGTTATGTGTTAGTTATCTGGGGTTGTGATGAATTCTAATATCACCGGTTTATAAGGGTTATTTTATAGTTTGGGTAATTTAAAGGTTTACTTATTAAGTCTTAAGCTTAATGCTTCTTGTTCTCTGATCACCAATAAGATTGATGTGGTAAATCTAAAATGAACTAGACATAGGGATTTTAGGTTTCAGCCTTAGACTTAATAGCCCACGATCTTCCTTGAGTATAGATAACCATTTAATAGATTTCCTTACAGGATAGACATATACCTGTCGGGCGGGGGTAGCCATAATTGGAACTTAAACTTAATGAATCCAGATAATTTGGTTGACATAGACATATGGTTCAATTGGGTTAAACTGGGTATTTGCGTCTGACCATCGACAGAGGCTTTTGCATAATTTAGTGTTCCAGGTTAGTAAACTGATTTATTAGACAAACATAAAATAACCGCTTCATCTTTTAAAAGATATTAGAATGATTCACAACCCTAGATCTTTGTGTCTTTTGTTATTTTCCTTAGTATTTTCTTTTGTATTTTTATTTATTTATTTATTTTGCAAAACAACAATCAACCAAATCAATCAAGCAATCATTCTCTCCACCCTCAATTAGATATTTGTAAATAAATAAATTCAATAATTAATAACAACAGTAGGAATTAAGTCCTCGTGGGATCGATTATTTTTATACTACTTGAACGATACGTGCGCTTGCGTTATACGTGTGTGTTTACGGCGGTCAAGGGCTTGTGTCTGATATGTGCCCACGTCTTTTCTTTTGGTCTCTTCATTTGACATGACATCTTTTATCATAGGCATAGTAAGTTTTTTCTCCTGGAACCGAATTGCTAAGAGTAACCACCAATGTCTCCCAACTATCAGGAAGAGAACTGAGTAGTAGGAGGGCTTGAGCTTCATCTTTCAGTTGCATGTATACTGCAACCAACTGGTTCACCAGGCTTTAGAACTCATTAGTGTGTTCTGCAACGGAAGTCTCACTCCGTAGCTTTAGGTTCACCAAACGCCTCATTATTAAGGCTTTATTCCGAGTGTCTTTGCCTGGTACATTTCTTCCAGTTTTATCCATATTTCGTAAGTATTTGTATCATGTGTTACGTGATGGAGGACACTGTGTCCGATCAACTGTCTAATCTGACCCAAAGTTCTGTTATTGAGTTTATTCCAGTCATATTCTTTAACAGATTCTGGTCTCACTCCCTTGATCTCGATAATATCTAACAGGCTTCCTGGACCTCGGTTCAATCTCCGAAAAATACCATTGGGCTCATCTCGACGTGAAAAAGATGATGGTATGCTCAAAAGCGATATTTGACAACTTTCCCGAAACTCTAATTTTCCGAACCTGGATTCTATTTTCGATTTTACGACCCCAATCTACTTACACCACTTGTTGTGATTCTCTAATCTCTGAAGAGTGTTTATGAGGAAAATTGAATTCTATTACTACAAGAATAGAATTTACAAGTATTGGAAACTTTACAAAAACTTCACTTCTCTCTACACTCTCAAAGCTTTATTTACTTAAAGCTTTATGTTTGAGATGAATTGAGCTCTCAAATGAGCTCCCTATCTATAGTAAAATACATGGCTCAAAAATCAACAAAATAATAAATCCACCTAAAGCTATTTTGGTGGTTTTTGCTTCAATTTCTAACGGTGGTGCACCACTGTCAATCTTCCACCTAAAGTTCTTTGGAGGCTTGAAATGATGGTGGTGAATGTAGTTGGATATTACAAAATAACCTTATGAAATAAAAGAAATGACACTTAAATCCGAAGTTTAGTAATTAAAAAAAAAAAAAAAAAAGAAGATAAAAATCAAATAAGAGTCTCGAAAATAAGAAAGACAACTTTTAAGTGCGAATTGAGATCCTTTAAAAAAATTTGAGGATGATCCTTTAATCCAAATCTGCATAGCGAGACAATACCAAAGACATTTTTTAAATACCTTTGAATCAATATATTATAAGAAGATAAATAGTGTGTTTAGTAAAGAGTATTATTAAAGAGTATAAATTAACTTATAAATTATAAAACAAACGTTAGAGTATAATTTAGAATAAATAATATCATATTGTGAGATTATGGTTTTGTGAGCGTTAACGTTATGGTGGAACATTAAAATATTAGTATTACTACTAACATCAACATTTTTAATTTTTGGATCATTGGCAAGATTAATAGCCTTACCAAAATGATAATATTATTGAGCTTTTGCGGTTGCCATTATTAGATGTTTTGTTCGAGGATTCAGATTCTTCCACAAGGATTCATCAACGGGATTTCCCCTTAAAATAAAAAATTCATCATCATACATAAAATGTCAAACTAAATTATGAAAGAATATGAAATAATTGACTCACGCATGGACCATGTAAATGAAATTATGATATAATAGAATCTTATATATCTTTTTGTTTCTGCATTGTCATGTCCAATTATGATCCTTTAACATTTTGTTCTCAGGGCCGGCCCTGAAGGTAGGCATCATATATAGGCTATTACTTAAGACTCTCTTCTTGATAAAATTTAGAACCCTATTTTAATTATTTTGTTGTTTGTTATCTTTATTTTGTTAAAAGAAAAGAAGAAGAACAAGTCAAACGCATCTCACTTACATAGATAGTCTTCATTATTTTCTCTTTTAATAACCAAAAATAAAATGGTGCCCCCAAATCATTTTAAATACTATAAATTAAAACTTCGAACTAGGATCTCCCAAATCTCAAAGCCAACTATTTGTTCTTAATGCATTATAAGATAATTGGATGTACATTTTTATTTTTGTTAAGTATCTTTGTTCTAGCTTACCTAGAGTTAAAGTGCAGATATGAGTTGTGCTGATGTACTTTTAAATATATAAAAGAAAATAAATTCATCTACCCACGAAACAGGATTAGAAAAGTAGTTTACCACAAGGATATGAAGTGATTTCCCAGTTGTTATGGGATAAAATCACTAACAATTAACTATAAGTGGGCATCTATTAAGTACTTTAATTGCTTGCCAGTGTCTTCAGAATTATGCTAAAAATAATCGAAATGTATTTTTTATTAATACGAAAAAAAAACAAAACTAAAGCAGATACTGAAATTAATTTGATTACTTGGAAACAACCTGTGTCTTCCTATTCTACAAGTCCTTGTTTCAACATACATTAAAGATAAGTTTGGCTATTATAAAGGTTCCTTATAATGATCCGGGTGACACTGATTCATCACGGGATTTCCCCTTAAATAAAAAATTCATCATCATACATATAAAGTCAAACTAAACCATATTCGAGACTGTCCCACTCGCTATCCTACATCTGCTCCCTCCTTCAAGAGCCATCAGTCTCTCTCTGTTGCAGCTTCTAATGATTCGGGTGACACTGAGCAGTCTCGACCTTCTCAGTCTTTTCAAGATCTCGCATCCCTGTTTCAATCCATAGCCTCTCAATTTGGTAACATATCTGCTTCTTCTACTATATCAGATACTGCCACTTGGTATTTTGATTCCACTTGCTGCAATCACATGACTTATGACTCTAGTATCTTTACCTCTACATCTACTCCATCATATCTTCCTACCATTCAAACTACTAAAGGCTCTTTTATGACCCCCAGTCATCTTAATCACATTTCCCTTCCACATCTCTTTGTATATAATACCTTTCTCATACCCAAGCTCACTCTAAATCTTTAATACTTCAGGCAATTATGTGAACTTGGTCTTAATGTCTTATTTACTACTTCTGGTTATTTTATGCACGATCCACGGACCGGTCAGACACTTGGGATATGCCATAAGAAAGGTCATTTGTTTGAACTCATAAGCCTTCATCTTCCTCAAGATCTTTCCCTATGTTACTCTGCCGCATCTACTTCACCCCTTACCTCTCTCAGCCTATGGCACTCTTGGTTAGGAAACCCTTCTCTTAGTCGCTTACGCTTATTAGCTTCTAGTGGTCATTTAGGCCTTTTTTTCTAATAAATATTTTGATTGTATGCCTTGTTAGTTGGGCAAGTAAACTACGTTATCTTTCAATAATAGTACTCTGATTTCTTCTTCCCTCTTTGATCTGGTCTATTATGATATTTGAGGTCCATCTCCTACTCATACTATGGGTGGTTCTAAGTATTTTTGTGATTTTTATTGATGACTATTCTTACACTTGGCGCTATCATATGAAAAATCATTCTGAACTCTCCTCAATTTATCAAACCTTTGCGAATATGGTTAAGACTCAATTCAACTGACCTATTAAAATTTTCCACACATTGAAATATAAAGTACCTATTTTTTTTACACATTCTTCACCAAAATGGGACTATTTGTCATCGCTCTTGTCTCGGTACATCTCAATAAAATGGGATATGCGCAAACACATGCGTATTTTAGATACAGTTCATGCCCTTCTCATCTCTTCCTCCAGTCATGAACGTTTCTGGGGAGAAGCTGCCCTCACTAGTGTCTACACCATTTATTGTCTTTCATCTCATGTTCTAGCCAAACAATCCCCTTATGAAAAACTCCATAGTACACTTCCATATTATAACATTCTTAAAGTCTTTGGTTGAGTTTGCTTTGTCCTTATTCAGTCCCATGAACACACAAAATTAGAACTTTGGGCTCGATTATGTTTTTTCATAGGATATGACATTGAACACAAAAGGGGTATAGCTATTCGGATCCGATCTCCAATCACCTACGTATCTCTGATTATGTCACCTTTTGGGAAAATCATATGTTCTCATATGTTTCCAAATTTCAGTATATCCCTTCCTTGCCCTATATCGTCTTTTCAGATATCACTCTTAACTTATTTCCCGATGATGACTATGATGTGCTTCTCTCAGATGATCATTCTACAACTGATTTCCCACCGTTTGTATTGTCTGTCGGATCTAATACTGAAACCTACAGTTCACATCTGTCCTCTTCAAATAATCCTTATTCTCTTCTTCATTCTACTAGGGTGATAGAAATTTCTATTAAACTTAGGGATTTTCATTATTTCTCAACTACTCTCACTCAAGTATGAACCTCAATTTTACTCTAAGGATAGTTCTAATCCTGTTTGGCAACAAGCTACGGCTGAAGAATTACAGGCTCTTGAAAAAGACCACACATGGGTCTTAGTTGAACTTCCACGGGAAAAATCTGCGATTGGGTGTAAATGGATATATAAAATCCAGATGAAATTTGATGGCTCTATTGAATAATATAAAGTTCGACTTGGTGCCAAAAGATTTTCTTAGGAATATGAGATTGATTATGAAGAGACTTTTGCTCATGTTGCCCGTCTGACTTTAGTTCGCAGCCTTCTCGCTATTTCTGCCTCTCAATAATGGACATTGTTTCAGATGGATGTGAAGAATGCATTTCTTAATGGTGACATATCTGAAGAAGTTTACATGAAGCCTCCACCTAACTACCGTCATTCTCCTCATAAAGTCTGTAAATTTTGTCGGGCATTATATGGTCTTAAACAAGCTCATCGGGCATGGTTTGAGAAATTCAGCACCACCTTTCATCACATTGTGTTCACTTCCCGTGCTTATGATTTAACACTTTTTTATTTGGAAAAAAGATCACGACTCTATTATTCTTATTCTGTGTATAGATGATATAATTATCACGGGGGATGGAATGCACGATATTTCTGAACTTAAGACCTCTCTTCAACACCATTTTAAGATGAAGGATATTGGTAATCTCAATTACTTTCTTGGTCTTGAGGTGTTCTCTGATCAGACTGGCTATTATCTTTCTCAAGCTAAGTACGATTTTGATTTATGGCTCGAACAGGGTTGACTTATAGCAAATTCACCTCAACTCATCCGGATCCTCAAATTAAACTTATTGTGAACGATGGTACCCTACTTACTTATGTTACTCTTTATCGCTAGCTCGTTGGCAGCTTGGTTTATTTAATAGTTACCCGACCTGATATTGCCTATGCGGTTCATGTCGTTAGTCAGTTTATGCCAGCCCCCTGCTCGGCTTACTATGCCATTGTTCTTCATTTACTCTATTACATCAAGGGAACGTTATTTCATGGTCTTTATTTTTTCGCCCATTCCTCTCTTGAGCTGTGTGTCTACTCTGATACTAGTTCGGCAGATGATCCCACTGATCGACGGTCTACAACTGGTCTTTGTATCTTTTTAGGAGACTCCTTTATTTCTTGACGTAACAAGAAACAATCAGTGGTTTCTCACTCTGTATTGAATCTAAATATCGTGTAATTGTTGATGCTACTAAAGAAATCATAGGCTTCGTTGGCTTCTCGGTGACATAGGTGTTTCTCATTCTCATACTACCTATCTCTACTGTGACAACAAAAATACCATTTACATCACGTATAATGATGTCTATCATGAACACACGAAACACATCAAGACTGATTGTCACTTTGTCTGTCAACATATCAGTCAAGACATTGTCCTACTTCGTGAAATCCCTCTACAGAGTAACCTGCTGATCTATTTATCAAACCTCAACTTCCAGGGCGCTTTGTTAGTTGGTTTCCAAACTCAAGCTTATTTCTCTTCCATCAGCTTAAATTTGGGGGGGGGGGGAGGGTGTTAAGGACATTATGTTAAAATGACAACTATAATATCGCTTTTTATTATAATTCCCTAATTTAGGAAGATTTATTTTTCCATTATTATACTTCCCTTTTCTAGGAAGATTTCCTTTTCCATTATTAGTGTACATATTTAGATTTTCTTTTCTTATTATTGATTCTTGTATTGCCTATATAAAGATTGTTACACTGTAATTATAATTAGATTGAAATACAAAGATTATTCAATTCAATCTCTAACAAATGACTCTATTTTTTTTATTATAATTTATGTATTGTTCACAGGCCTCAAAATGTAAAAATATTTTTGGGTCTTGAGGATATCAAGACCGGCCTCGAATATAATTAAAGTAAAATATATTTGTCCTACTATACACATGTTATTTGATATAAGGGAAATTATCTCGTTTTCAATCTAAATTAGGTGAAAGTCCGAAAAAATCACAATATTTTTAAAAGATAATTTTTCCATATAAATTTCAAAATTATATCAATTTCCTCTTTTTTAAAACAAAAATTGATAAATTTTAGTAAGATTTCGGGTGGAAAATGATGCACTTTCGTAATTTTGGATGAAAAATTATATACTTTTATAACATCAGTAATTTTTAAAAAAAAATTGATATTTTCGGACTTGAAAATTGGTAATATCCCTTGATATAATTAGCTAATTGTAGAAAGAATATGCAGGTTATAAATTTCGACTTGATTGGCATAAATTTAACACATAATTTCAAGATGGGCTTAGGATTTGCTGCTTGGAACCTCCTTCTATGTCTACTCCTTGTGGTATTATTCAATAAGTGTCTTACTTTGAAATATACAGCAATAGTTGTGTTTTGAAGTTCTTTCTTTCTTCTTCTTCTTTCTTTTTTTTTTTTTAATCAAATTATGGAACTCGTATTGTTGATTTTTCATCCAAGTTATGATACTGAATTGGTGAATGGTTTTGCAGTGTGCTCACAGAATTTTTGCCAGGGAGGTTACAGAAAACCTCAGAGAAGAGGTTATACTTAGAAAGAATGTTCATCATGCTCACCCATCATCCCATATGGACCCTACAACAATGGTGTTCTTCACCTTGAAGGATTTAAAGATTGGGAAAACGATGCCTGTCTATTTTCGCAAGAGGGATCCTTCAGCTTATCCTCAGGCTTTGCCTAGAGAAGAAGCTGATTCCATTCCATTTTCATTGGAACAACTTCCTTACCTTCTCGAATTATTCTCCTTCTCACATGACTCACCCCAAGCCAGGGCCATGAAAGTGACCCTGAACCACTGTGAAGTTCCTCCCATCAAAGGAGAAAACAAAATTTGTGCTACTTCTGTAAAATCCATGCTTGATTTTGCACGAGGAACCTTTGGGTTGGAGACTGAATTCGAAGTTATAAGAACAAAGTTTCTCACAAAATCAACAACCAATTTCCAGAACTACAATATTTTACAAGTGCCTAAACCGATATTTGCTCCCAAGATGGTAGCATGTCATATCATGCCTTACCCTTATGCAATTTTCTATTGCCACAGCCAAGTGACTGAGAACAAGTTATTTAGTGTTTCACTGGGTAGTGATAATGGAGATAGAGTGGAAGCTGTTGCAGTTTGCCACATGGACACGTCTCATTGGAGTCGTGATCATGCATCGTTTCGTGTGCTTGGGATCGAGCCAGGGAGCTCCCATGTCTGCCATTTCTTCCAGGCCGATAACATTGTATATGTTCCAGTTTCTACCTCGAATAGAAATGTATTTGTAATGTGATTAATGAAGTGAAGTCCTCTCCTGCTTATATAATAAAGATCACTTTTAATCTACAAGGACTATTTGGGATTGGATCTACAACGACCCTTTCATTGATCAAAGGAAAGATTCATATCTGCTAGCTGTTCTCTTTTTCATTACACACAATCATTTGAACACAGTAATCATGCTTGGCAATTATTGAAAGCAATGTTTTCATAAATTTGAACACAGTAATTGGAGCTTATGGTTTAACTTACAACTGTAACAGTTGAACTGTTTTAATGGTCTGCCAATGAGGTGGGGCCCGCCTGCTATGAGAGAGATGACATATACCCGGCACATAATATACTTTTCGCTGCCAAAGAGGCTCTGCCATGGTAATTTATCCTGTTTCTATGTCAAACAGCAAGATTTTATGCATAGAAATGAAAACTGTTTGACAAAAATTAAATGATATGAATTATCATCGTCATCTTTTACGGCAACTGTCAAGGAAACTACTTCCTGCACCCAACTCATTACACCAAATATTAAATAAAAAGAATACTCCTTGGAGTATTTTATTTATAAAACTTTTTAATTAATATTTAAATGGATAATTAAATAAAAATTAGCTTTAAAAAAAGCCAAAATAAATGGTTGGGTTGGAGCTAATTTCTTGCTCCATTTTATCGTTTTGCTTCAAATTGAAGCAAAGTTGGAGAGATGGCCTAAGAACATTTTTTTTCTATATATATGGATAAACAATCGTTATTTCAAAAGCTCCTTCGCCAAGCCAAAGGAGATGATAAAGAACAATCTTCAAATATTATTTAATCACTAAATAAAAAAGACACATTTTCAAAATTAGTTCCAAAATAAATACCAATTGAGATTCTTTAAATTAGATTTTACTTATTACTTTTAATATAAAAAAGTGACATATCTCTATTAAGTATTATTATAAAATATTTTATATCTTTTCATTTTATTGTACAGGTGGTGGTTGTTGGACAATTATGACTCATAGAATCACTATTTTATAAAGGACATGGTGTTCTTGTATAAAATTAACTATGTGACAAAGGAAATTGTTCTTTTATCATTTTGTAATTGGATTACTTAGATATATAAATGATAAAAGTCCATATGATTAGTACCGGATTAATAAGATATGAGACAATATTAATCCACGAAAGGTTTAATCATTAAATATTCATAGTCGTAGTATTATCGAGACTGGACATCGATAATGCGGAATAAGCTAGTATTGCACTTGTGTGCGTTATGGAAGCGTAACGGCACAGTTCTCATATATTTAAGTATTAGATACTTATGCAAGTGTGATATGAGGTTCTATTTACCGATAGTACGGGAATAGCTTCGCTCTGGATAGACCCCTCAGAATCTCATTGGTAGTATGACTATGTGTCTATGGGAATCTGAATCAGGGTAGGTGTATTTGGTATTAACCTGAGACTTGCATCGCTAATACTTGCGACAATCAGTATACTTTGGTTTTGGTCGTTTGGGCCTTTAACAGGTTCTGTGTATGCCTCTTCTGGGTATACTGAGAATCGTAGTGTATTGGGTGTGATGTCAAGTTGGAAGTATCACTTCAGTCATATGGAGATGATGATCACGCATGGATACGGAACTGGTACTCTTAAGTACTGCAGTCATCGGGATAATATGACTAGGTCATGATTATCCGATTATAGAGACTAGTTGATTGTGATCCGATATATGCTTTGTACGGGGCAGACACAATTCCAGCCCCAGGCCTAACATGTGACATTTGATACTGGATCGTAATATGCAATACACTGTATACTACGCCTGGTAAAGATTATATATTCCTTTAAAGAATATTTTTGGAGAATTTGGTAGGCACGGTGCTTTGCTAGAAGCCAACCATGTCTTGTAAATCGGTACAAAAACTTGGTACCGGGTACGCACGTGTTCGGATAGTCCGATGACCGTATTTACTGCCAACATATCCAGAGATCTCTTGGGTCGCTTCCCAAAGATTCACCGATGAGATTTGACTCGAACCGAAAATTAATCTAGTATTAATTATGAGAGAAAATTAATCTGGGATTAATCACGGCAATAATTAATCTGGGAATTAATTATCAGAGAAAGAATTAATCTGGGATTAATTGCGTCGAGAATTTATCTGGGATTAAATTCGTCGAGAAGAGAGAACGCGATTAATTTGGAATTAATCGGTAAAATAAATTTAATAGTTAAATTAGATTTTTCTAATTAATTTATTTAATTGAGCTAAAATAATATATTAGATATATTAATTGAAATTGGATTTCAATGCGGAATTAAAATTGGATTTTAATTCGTGCGAACGAATTAATTTGAAATTAATTTGCGAGCGACTTCCGTAATAATTTTGCGAGACATTATTATTTAATTAAACTGGATTTAATTACGTCGCAACGGCAAATTCGTTTAATTTGAAATTAAACGAACACGGGCCCGAGCGAAGTTGCGTGTTGGATTGTCCGACGTAAATTTGGAATTTAAAGTGGAGCCCACCAACTTACATCAATGTGTTTGACTAGTGATGGAATTTAGTAATTGGTTGAGTGAAAAGCTTGAATTGATTTTAAAACACACAAACCAAATCCTACACACCAACTTTAAATATAAAAGCAAGTCAACTTTGGAAGTATGACTAACTATTCACTCTCTCCTCCAATTTCCTCTCTTTGTCGTGACATGCTCTCTTCCTCCATGGATTTTTGTTGCAAAAATTCAAGCAAGCTAGCACTTAAGAAGACAAATGAGGTGATAGCGAAACTAATCCTAGAGTTTGGAACACAATGAAAAGCTTGGAGCTTCCATCTACATCCATGAAAAGTTTTGAAACTCATCCAATTAATGTACGTTAATTCCGCAACTCACTTGATAATTCACACACGAATCACTCTTAGAGATCCTTGGCATGTTCTAGGAACACTCACAATGGTATTAGAGCATCCTAAGTTTGATTTGAAAATCTAGGGTTCATATACTTTAATTTGGGTTTTTTTGGCTTGGAGCTTGATTTGCCTAAATTTATGGTTGGGTTATGTTTATATGATGTTCAATTGGATTTGTGCATTGTTGGAATTGAGAAAAATTGATTAGATCAAAAATCCTCAATTTCTTCTCATGGCTGAAAATAACCCCTAGGTAGCTCATTGTGATTTTTTGAAAATTAGACAATTGGATGTGTTGATGGCATGAAATGTATGTTAAAAGTTGATTTAATTAGATTGAAATCAAATTGCATGATATTTTACTTGCCAATGCCGTTAGCCTAGCATGTTGGAATGGATTGATTGTGCTTTAATTTGTGTTGGGCATAAATTAAAATCTTAGGCATGATTAATTGGATCAAATTGATGTTTTGGAAACATTAGGTTAATTAATTAATTATGGTAATTGCACTTTAATTAAATTAATATGTAATTTGGAATGATGTGTTAATTTAATTTGTTGTAATTGGGCTTAATGGGCTTGGTTGGGCCAATTTTGGTTTAGGACAATTGGGTTGGATCCAATTGGGCCTAAAACCATTTCCATAAAGTCCAAATATCACAATTGGGCCTTTAAATAATTTAATTGGGCCTAAATTGATTTTTGGCAAAAAGGGTGATTCCTTAATTGGGCCTTGGCATTTGGCTTTGATCCATATTGGCCAAAGCTCATGCCTTAAGAATTAATTAAAAGCTCATTGGACTTTAAATAAATTGACATTAGATGTTAATTAGGCCTTTGAGACCCATTAAGATTGGATTTAGAATCTAAGTACAAAAGGCACATAAATAAGTGTAATTATTTAATTTGGAATTAAATATGAATTAGTATTGGATACAATTTAAATTGGATTTAAAATTGTAGTTCGATAAAATTCAAGAATACGTACTTTGAGTATTTATTCTTAAACGAGTTCGACTCGCGCAAATTAAATCGTTGTTTGAACATTGGATGGTCATTAATTCAAAGATTAATTAATTGGATCAGATTGATTGAATAACATACTTTGTGTGAATACTTGGATGTATTGTATGAATAATGTATATCAGATGGGTATTAGAAGGGTGATGGCAATTTTGGAAATTGTTGTAATAAATTTAGAATTTATTAAATTGGACCTGCGTGTCCAGCTTATTATCTCTTTTCTCATTGTATTTCTCTTCTCACTAATTCCCCTCAATGTAAATGAGGTTTCTTTAGAAGTATTATGTAATTGGGTAGAAGTAAGAATAGTGCTAGCGGGAGAGATGAAATGGAGAGATTTATTCTAGGAACAAATTTATTGTATATCCATCCGCATATCATTATTAATTTTAATCCGCGCCTTATTATGCTTTTAAAATGCATGCTTAAGGGTGTATGATGAGACCTAATCAAAGATAATAATTTGGTTGCCAATTTACGCGAAAACCCTAATTCAATATTAAGCGTTTTTCCTTCCATTGAGGGGTTCTCTCTCAAGATCCAAGATTGGCATTGGTTTGTTGACCAAAGTCAAGACCTTTGTCCATCGCGGATGTGTTTGAACCACGTAAGCTTTGTTACATATTGCGTGTCTTGGGCAGTTGTGACTTGTTGGCCAAAGTCAATGTCACTTCTTGTTCATCGACCTCGATTATGAAGCTTTTCCACTGTCAATGGGTCGCGCTTAACTAGAATCATTAAGCTTGTTGAGCCAAAGACAAGGCTTAGTTGATTTAGAGGAAAAAGTTTAGGAAATGTATTGGATATATTTACATATATTGGATATATGTTTCGGACTTTGAGGTCCACCTACTGGATCTATGAATTGGATGGGATCCAATTGATCTTAGAGATCTACCTAGTTAAGTTTCATACAGCTTGTTGGCCAAAGTCAAGGTTGTGTGCTATTTAACGGGATTCTAGCCCACTAGGAAACTAGGTTTTCTGAGTACTCCACAGAGGGTTAGAGGCTCGCCGAAAAATATTGGGAGGCAAGTATTAAATTTGCAATTTTGTTTAAATACTTGCCAATACGCGCTCTTTTATTTTTATTTATCGTTGTTATAAATATATTTTAGTTGAACTAATATTGAATATTACTTTCTTTGAACAGTTAGACTGTACAACATACTTCTCCACTTGTAGTTGATTATATAGTTGGACTATAGTAATCATTACATTTTGAGTGTACCCAAAATCGGTGATTGAATAGTTTGACTATTGCAATCGAGATGGCTGGAAAGATTAGCGTCAAAGGACATAATCCTAGGTGAAAATGTCTTTAACGGCACAATTTTCCAAATTGGGAAATGAATCTCAAGATAGTCCTGGGAATTGAGAAGTTACTCTATTGGATAGAGAAACCTCTCGTGCCTGAGCCCGGAGTTGAGAAAATAGTAGAACATGAGCTTTAGAAGACTCATCGTGATGATAACTTTAGTGCCCAATCCATCATGCTTGCCGCAATGACTCCTTAATTTCTTTGTCAGAACAAAGGATTGGATCCTTATAGTATGATGTTGAAATTGAAGGATCTTCATAGATCTAATATTAAATCTCAGAAGTATGAATTACAAAAGAAGCTCTTTCGCTCGCGTATGTCAGAGGGTACATCTGTCGAGCACTAGGTGTCGCGGATGATTGCTGACATCAAACAGCTAGGTTAGCTGGGCATTACCTACGAGGCGAAGACTTCCATAGATTTGATCCTACAGTCTCTGCCCGAATGCCGGGGCAGGTTCATAATAAACCAAGAGAAAACTCTTGGAGAGTTAATGGCTATGCTCAAGGAGGCAGAGCCAGAGCTTCCAAAAGGGCAAGAAGCGCAAGGCGCATCTTACTTCGACATCCCAGAAGGCCAAGGCTTGCCCGAAGGCTTCTGGGGGTGTGAAAAAAAAAAGGTAAAGGCAAAATCATCACAGTCTTCTGGGAAGACAAATGACATATCCCAAGATGTCTGCCTAAACTGTGGCAAACGGGGTCACTGGAAGCGTGACTGCCGTATGGACAAGGTAGACATGAAGGAAGTGAAGGCGATCAAGGCTCCGACTTCAGGTATGTTAGTTATAAACATGTCCACTACTAGTTTTAAAATTGGATTTTTAATACTGGAAGTGGTACATACATATGTACTGATGTACGGGATCTGCTGATTAGCAAAATTGACTCCATATGAGATCGACCTACAAGTCGGAAATGGGACGAGAGTCGCTGTTTTGGCCTTAGGAATCTAAGTTTTGGAACTACCCTTGGGGCATGTACTTAAATTAGGAAATTGTTAAAATATACCTAGTTTGACTAGAAATATTATCTTTATATCTAGTTTAACCCGTTGCGGGTATACCTTTATGTTCTAGAACACTTAGTGTTTTGTTTATAAAGATGATATTGAGATATACACATTAGATGTGAATAACAGTATTTATATTTTGAATATAAACAAATCTCATACATATAACATGACAAACAAATGGCTCAAACTGAATTAATCAGATGAGACTTATTTGTGGCATTGTTGTCTGGGACACATTAACAAGACTCGTATATCCACACTTTCGCAGGTGGATACTTGGACGGATTTGATCCTAATTCAAATGATGTCTGCGAATCTTGTTTATTAGGCAAAATGCCTAAAACTCATTTTAATGGTAAGGGTGTACAAGCCACCGAGCTGTTAGCTTTCGTTCATGGTGACGTATGTGGGCTCATGTCTAGCTAGGCTAG
The DNA here is from genome assembly GCA_019454045.1 of Zanthoxylum bungeanum. Taxonomy (NCBI): domain Eukaryota; kingdom Viridiplantae; phylum Streptophyta; class Magnoliopsida; order Sapindales; family Rutaceae; genus Zanthoxylum; species Zanthoxylum bungeanum. The sequence goes on along the minus strand of SKCR01027106.1, from coordinate 36,940 downwards.
AGGTGGTTATGAGTACTTCGTAACCTTTACGGATGTTGCATTGCGTTATGGTTATGTGTATCTTATGCAACACAAATCGGAAACTTTTGATATATTCAATGAGTTTCGACACGAAGTAGAAAAACAGACGGCCAAAAATATTAAGATATTACGGTTGGGCCGCAATGAAAATACTTGAGCAATAAGTTTCTCGATTACTTGAAAGATTATGGTATTCTTTCATAGTGGACTCCTCCCGGAACACCTCAATTGAGTGGTGTGTCCGAACGGAGAAACCGGACTTTGTTGGACATGGTAAGGTTAATGATGAGTCGCTCCGAGCTACCAATTTCCTTCACGGGATACGCATTGAATAGTGCAATACTTATTTTGAATAAAGTTCCGACAAAATCTGTTGCACAGACTCCATATGAAGTATGGACAGGAAAGAGACCAGGTTTCTCATTCCTGAAGATTTGGGCATACTGGGCATGTTAAACGTTTGGATAGTACCAAACTAGAACACAAATCGGATAAGTGCCTATTTGTAGGTTATCCTAGAAAAACCAAAGGATATTACCTCTACAACCCAAAAGAGAACAAGATATTTGTTGCTCTCCATGCGGTTTTCCTAAAATGAATTCCTAAATGCAGTGGTAAGTGGGAGGAAAGTAGAACTCGATGAAAATCGGAGTAATACTGTTCCTGGCACAGATCCCCTTACGGAACACGAACAGTTCATCAGGGATGAGACTGTTTAACAATCTTCTAATACACAAGAACCGCGTAAGTCGGAGAGAGTCAGAAAACAACCTAAGAGGTATGGGTTTTGATCTCACCTCATGTAGATGTCAGTCTTATTGAGGAAGACGAACGGACTGTTAGTGTCCTAGACATGTCACATGATCTCTAAGCGTGATTAGTGTGTGAATAAATCAAAAAATTTGTGGAATAAACTTACAATGATCAGCTTTAACTTCAAAACTTTTCATGGATGTTGAAGCTTCCAAGCCCTCTTTGTTGTTCCAAACTCATTGGTGAGTATCCTCATCACCTTCATTTGACTTCTTTATGTTCTAGCAAGAACAAAATGAAATAAATTTTATCTCCTAAGGAGAAGCAAATTCGCCTAAGAGAGAGGGAAGCAATCGCCCCTTTTGAAACAAGGCCATTCGGCCAAATCAGTTTCAAGGCCATTTGCTTTTTTTTTTCTTTAGGCCAAATGAATCAGAGGCCAATTCGGCTTTCTTCAAAAGAAGCCAAATGCCTCTCGCCAAAATCAAAGAGAAGACAATGCCCATTTTGGCAAAAACAAAATGGGAAAAAGAGATTAATGGCCTCACGGCCAAAAAGGGTGTGAAGAGAGAGACAATAAGATTGAATATATCCAATAATTCATTAGTTGTATATTTCCAAGGTGTGATAGGTAAATAAAATCCAATTTATTATCCCAACTACTTCCATCAAATAGTGATTAAGTGAGTGAGTCCCATCATATTGAATTCAAAATTCTAGTTACTTACACAACACACTTCGGGCTCCGGTTCGTTTAATCCAATTAAACGAATTTTCCGTCGTAACGTAATTAAATCTAATTTATTAAATAATAATGCCTAACAAAATTATTACGAAAGTCGCTTACGAATTAATTCTAAATTAATTCGTTCGCACGAATTAAAATCCAATTTTAATTCCGCATTGAAATCTAATTTCAATTAATATATCTAATATATTATTTTAGCCCATTTAAATAAATTAAATAGTAAAATCTAATTTAACTATTAAATTTACTTTACAGATTAATTCCAAATTAATCGCGTTCTCTCTTATCGACGAATTTAATCTCAGATAAATTCTCGACGCAATTAATCCCACATTAATTTTCTCTTTGGTAATTAATCCCAGATTACCTTATTCTCGTAATTAATCTCAAATTAATTTTCTCTCTCTTAATTAATCACAGATTAATATTGTTCGAGTCAGATATCATCGGTGAATCTTTGGGATGCGACCCAAGAGATCCCTGGATATGTTGGCAGTAAATACGGTCATCGGACTATCCGAACACGTGCGTACCCGGTACTATATTTTTAGTGATTTACAAGACATGGTTGGCTTCTAGCAAAGCACCGTGCCTACCCAATTCTCCAGAAATATTCTTCTACGGAATACGAGATCTTTGTCAGTCATAACATACATAGTATTGCGCATTACGATCCGGTATCGGATGTCACATGCTAGGCCTAGGGCTGGAGTTGTGTCTGCCCCGTACGAAGCATATATCGGATCACTAGCAACTAGTCTATTTATAATCGGAAAGTCATGACCTATTCATACTTCCCCGATGACTATAGCACTTAGAGTACCAGTTTTGTATCTCTGCATGATCATCATCTCCATATGACTTAAGTGATACTTCCATCTTGACATCACACCTAATACACTACGATTCTCAGTATACCCAGAAGAGGCGTGCACAGAACCTGTTAAAGCACTGGACGACCAAAACCAAAGTATACTGATTGTCGCAAGTATTAGCGATGCAAGTCTCAGGTGAAGACCAAATACACCTACCCTGATTCAGATTCCCATAGACACATAGTCATACTACTAATTTGATTCCGAGGGGTCTATCCAGAGCGAAGCTGTTTCCGTACCATCGGTAAACAGAACCTTCTATTACACTTGCATGAGTATCCAATACCCAAATATATGAGAACTATGCCGTTAAGCTTCCCAAAGATTCACCGATGAGATTTGACTCGAACAGAAAATTAATCTAGGATTAATTATGAGAGAGAAAATTAATCTGGGATTAATCACGACAATAATTAATCTGGGAATTAATTACCAAAGAAAGAATTAATCTGGGATTAATTGCGTCGAGAAGAGAGAACGCGATTAATTTGGAATTAATCGGTAAAATAAATTTAATAGTTAAATTAGATTATTTCTATTTAATTTATTTAATTGAGCTAAAATAATATATTAGATATATTAATTGAAATTGGATTTCAATGCGGAATTAAAATTGGATTTTAATTCGTGCGAACGAATTAATTTGAAATTAATTTGCGAGCGACTTCCGTAATAATTTTACGAGGAATTATTATTTAATTAAATTGGATTTAATTACGTCGCAACGATAAATTCGTTTGATTCAGAATTAAACGAACACAGGCCCGAGCGAAGTTGCATGTTGGATTGTCCGACTTAAATTTGGAATTTAAAGTGGGGCCCATCAACTTACATCAATGTGTTTGACTAATGATGGAATTTGGTAATTGGTTGAGTGAAAAACTTGAATTGTTTTTAAAACACACAAACCAAATCCTACACACCAACTTTAAATATAAAAGCAAGTCAACTTTGGAAGTATGACTAATTATTCACTCTCTCCTCCAATTTCCTCTCTTTGCCGTGACATGCTCTCTCCCTCCATGGATTTTTGTTGCAAAAATTCAAGCAAGCTAGCACTTAAGGAGACAAATGAGGTGATAGGGAAACTAATCCTAAAGTTTGGAACACAAAGAAAAGCTTGGAGCTTCCATCTACATCCATGAAAAGTTTTGAAACTCATCCAATCAATGTAAGTTAATTCCGCAACTCACTTGATAATTCACACACGAATCACTCTTAAAGATCCTTAACATGTTCTAGGAACACTCACAGTGGTTGAATTTATTAATAACTATTTATACATTAAAATAATATAATTAAAGTGTACTTCATTTAATTTGATTAAATAATATAAATTTATTTATATCATCTCTCTTTTATTAATATTATATATTTTTTTAATCACATCATCATCTTTACTTATAATTATTTATATATTAAAATCATATAATTAAAGTAGGACCATTTATTTAAAATAATGTAGGACATTTTTTTGTGACATTCTCGTGACATTACTGCTTCAAGCAGTTGTAAATTTTGGAAAGAGACTAGAATGCTCAATTGCTTGAAGCAGGAATGTCACAAAAAAAATATCCCAATAAATAATTAAATAATGTAACATTAATTTGATTTAAATAATCTTTTAGAATATAGTTTACTTTTCCACTCTGAAAATCTTATGCATGTAAAACAGTGACACCACATCATATAACTGATTTGGTCCCATCAACCAAGAATAAATGGTCGTGTTAAATAATTAAGTTATTAACTAATATTTTCTCACTCTTCATTTTTTCCTTCATTTTTCGTCTTCTGTAATTAGGGATTTGGTTTGGTTTGGTCTTCAATGCTTGGATTCTTAGAAATCTGAAATGGGTTTTTGCAACAAAATTGGAGTGATTTGGTGACTTTTGATTCTTTGATCAAATAAAAACAAAAAACAAAAAACAAAAGATTAGTAATTTGGTGTTAAAAACAAATCTCCTCATTTCAACTGAAATAGAAGTGTGATTGTTCATGGTGATTTTGTGATTGGGGAATTTAAGGGGTAGATTTAAATTTAGAGAGTTGTGAGGAATGATTGGAGAGGAAGGATGCTGTAAATTACTTTGAAGGATTTTGAGGATGATATTTTGAGGATATTTTTTAATGATATTACTTTTTCGAGCGGTTGTATATTTTGGAGAGAGCGATAATATACAAATTCTTGAAGTAGAAATGTAATTTAAAAATATTTCCAAAAATTATTATTTTGAGAGACATCCTAAGAGCAGGAAATGAAGATTAATGGAGTGAAAATGACAACATGAGAAGATTAGAGAAAAAAAAATTGGATACACGCAAGTGAAAAAATAATAATTTATTAACCTCATGTTTAATTATTATTGGTGGGTAGTATCACCTCAAATATGTAAACATGAAACACGTCAATTATAATTCTTGCACTGGCCTGTTTTCTTCCACCTTTGTGATGACTAGTCCTGGTTTTATCGTATGTATTTGGTTGTCAAGATATATACTGGACAATTTATATTCACTCGTAATATATTATTTAAAAGCATCATACTAATTAGTGCCCTAATAACACTCATTAAAAATTTATTTTTGGTAAGTTTTCATATTATTTTTATGGGGAAAGTAAAAAATTATCATAATATTAATTACTTTTTCATTTTTCCTATAAAAACTTTCCTAAAATAGATTATTAACAAGTGCCCTAAGGATACTCATTAGCATTTCCCTATTTAAAAAGCCAAGGTCAAGCCTGGCGGCTTTTTTTTTTTTTTAATCCACAGGCCTTTTAAATAAATAAAATATATTAAAAAAGAAAAAAGAAAAAAAAAATACATAGAAAAACATATATTCACTTGGTAATAGTATAACATGATAAACAATTTAAATGGTGATTAATCGCCGATCGTTATTGGAGGGATTTGATTTAATCTAAAATCGATGATTTAGTTTTCATCGAAAAATCGTTGATTTTTGGTTGGTTCGCATAAAATCTTTTTCTTTTTAATTTCCTCATTTTTCTTCCTTAGATATTTTAATCATCTCTCTCAATTTTATGATTGTTTAATAATAAATGAATGATTTTTGGGAAATATTGAGAAATGAGTATTAATTTTTTTTTATTCTTAATCATATTAAATGTCAATTTTAGCATTCCCGATTAATTTTTAATTAATATCTGAATATTTTTAATCAGTCGTAAATTGCTCAAATCACTCTTGAAGTGATTTGTTATCTTTTTTTTTTATTATTATTAAACTGTCAAGGTAATATGTAGTATCGCAGCCAAAATCTCTCATACCGGCAATATATTAATAACCGAAAAAATTTCACTGTTGATATTTGCATCCACAACTGTCCATTAATACATATATACATATCCGTCCGAAATATTCGAAAAGAATAGATAAATTGGAACTCAATTGGTTCATTTAATACAAATCCAATAATTCAATACAATTTTGAAGATAATATTTTGATACAATTATCACATATAAGATTATAATTAACACAAAACCAGCAATATACAAATGTGTGTCTTTATAATAAATTTGTGATATTAGTAATCGATCCATTATTTATTAAATCTAAGATATCTTACTAAATTGTCATCCTAGGAACAGCCTGTCTTGACCTCGCCAATTGCTGTCTTACTACTCTCAAAATCATGTTATCCATCTCGTTAATGAAAGCTAAATTGTGCCTTAGATAACTGTGTACGTGACTTTTAAGGGTAAACAATTAATATTAGCTTACTTTTTAATTGGATAACTGGGTAATCAGGTAATTAAAAAATTAATAAAAGGGTGATTAAGTTTTCATATTCATTATTCAAACCCTTAAGAACCGATCTAGCAGGTTTGCCGCTGAGGCTTGTGCATTAGCGTCCAAGTTTACAGCCCGATTCCTCAGCTTTTATTTTCCTCGGGAATTGTGCTTTTATTTTTTTTTTAAATCTTTTTAATAATATTTTCTACCCCTGTTAATTAGTTTTTATTAAATTGAAACCTCACTTGTGAGCACGACGCTCACAGCTCAACTTGATCAAATCAACGGTCAGGATCTCCCTACCGTGTACCCCACTTTACGGGAATAATTTTGTTGTGTAACAGAGATATAATATGATATCATAAATAAATTAATAAAAGATATGTATAATTTAATATTCATATTTTTAATTACGATGTCATTTAGTTACGCTGTACTTTTTACTTCTACTGTCCTAGCCTATATAGTTGTGTAGCTTCACTACCGTGCATGAACTGAAGTGTAAATAAGTTGGACCCAATGTTGAATTTTATTGATATGAACACGTGTCAAGCATCCAGTAGTGAATACTGATTAACGTGGGGCCTCGTGTAGGAGAAAATCTTTGGTGCAACAATGGTACCACGTCATCCATGCAATAAGTCAATCATTCTTTGCCACGCGTGCTAAAAAGTCAAAAAACAACTAAAAAATAGGAAGAAAATTAAACATGTTATTTTTTAATTGGTTGGTGGTACCACGTCATCCATATCACTGTTACACCAAAGATTTACTCTTTAATTAGAGTATACCAATCCCCATGCGAGTCTTCATCTAACCACGGATAAGGTATATTACTGTTCTTATTATTGCTATGAGATATTTTTCTTAATTGTAATTCGAATTTTTATTTTTGCTTTAATTAAACGGAAAGCCTGAAAAAGAGAAGCTACCTGTGTCGTTGCTTGGCGCGGAGGTTTTCATATATCAGAGAGACTGTTAATTTAATTTTTTTAATCTTTTGCTGTTTTTATTTGTTTATTATTTTTTGTTGTGGGGTCCAGATTGCACGTGATAGAGCTGGAGGTTGGTGTCAACGACCCATGTGAGTGCTTCGCTGGTGTCAATAGCCAATGCCACGTGGTGAGAATCCATAGTGTCATCCCTTTCTGCGATGCTCCAGAGCTCGTCCCGAGTTGGCGATTTAGAGTCGTATACGGTCCATTTACATTTTACGATAACATGATAGCACGTGCCGGACGGTCACTTGAGTCTTGAGTTGTGGGCGACGCACGTGTGTTACATGCCCTTGTGCCAAGTCACGTGGGACGGACTCTCGGCTTTTGCATGCTTTCGGAGTGGGTGGTTGCTTGCTTGAATAGTGTAATTGGGGAAAAAATTAAAGCCATTGAACGTGAAATATTTTTAAACTAACAAAGACTGGTCAAATTTGTGTGATGCAGGGGGGACAGGCTTCAATGGCCAGCCCAATGGCATTTCTTCTTTTCTTTTTTTGCTTAGAGGAAGAAACGTGCTACTCTTGATGCCAATTAAGCGACAATATTGGTCCTTCGTAGCTATGCAATTTGCTGAGAAAAGCATTTTTCGTGTCGTTGTTAAAGTTGGTTCTTGTAAATGTAAACGAATGTGAGAGAAGCATTTTTCGTACAGTTTTTTAAAAATTTAATTTGAAGAAATTTTCTAAATGGGCTGGTTCTTGCCGTTTTGGGCCTTAATGGGCTATAGGAGATCACCACCCCATGCAAGATTTGGGCGGAGCCATCAACCGTCCGATCAGTTACTCACTCGATGTAAGTAAGGCATATTTGCTTCCATTTCCTTATAATTGGATAACGATACTCCATGTAATTATGCAGCCTTATGTATTATCCACACTTAGATTTTACCACTCTTCTATGCACCATTATGGTATTTGAGTAGTTATTGTTGGGGTTTTGGGGTCGGGGCGCAGCGGAAGCGCGGTTCGGGCGAAATCGTATTTTAAAATTTTTTCAAAATACCAAATAAATTATTCAATATCTAATATGAATAATTTATTCATATTTCACCTAAACTAATATATTCAATATCAAATATTAACATAAACTTCTTGAAAACTCGCGAAACTTTTACGAAAACTGTTTTTCCACAAAATGACGCAAAACGCGTTTTCGACTAAACCGACTACCCGAACCTTATGGAAACTGCCCAAGTCAGATCCAATAGTGTCGGGGAAGTTCATGGGCTGCCTAAACAGTGACGGAATCACTGTTTTCACAGCCGTCACCCGATTGGCTCAAAATCCACCTGGTAACGCCGTTTTTTGCCGTTTTCGCTTATTTCAAGTCGGAAACACTTTCCGGCAATTGTGCCAACTCCCAAAACACATCCATTACATTCATAAGACATCCAAATCATCACAAAATTCCAGTTCTACCAGATTTGATCAGAACAGAATTTCACCAATTTTGCATGCTTTAAATCCAATTTTACAAGATTAATCAAATTAATCAAACACCAATCAAAATCCCACCACATGAAGCAACCAAGAACAATTCTAGGCTATCTTAGAGTGGATCAATAACTCTAGAATGACAACAAAAATGTCCAACAATAATTTGAACAAAATTGAATGAAATTACATTAATTCCATCCTTAAATACTCCACACATGCTCTATATTTCCAATTTCATCATCCACTACCAAAAGCCTCAATTTTTCACAAACAAAGCAAACCCTAGAACATTTCTAAGTATTCAAGAAAACATGAAAATAAATTTCCAAGCTTAGGGATTAAGGATTACCTTTTAATCTTCAATTTCTAAGCATTTTTTCTTGAATTTTTCCTTTGTTTTCTACATGGATTTAGAAATAAAATTCCCAAACCCATTTTAAGGAACTCTCGGCAGTGAGCAACAAATGAGGAAGATGATGAAACAAATTTTCTCTCTCCTTTTTATATAAAAACGAAATAGGGAGTCAAGGGGCAAAATTGTCCTTTTGAAAATCTATCAAATAAATTCAATTATAACTTTATATTTAACCAATCTAATTGGCACACATATAAAGCTTATTTAATACATGCCAAATGCTCCAATAAAATATCACCATGTATCAAATGCATAATGAAAATTGGATAAAGTTTGAAAATTTAATTATTTAATTATTTAACATTTAAATAACTAGATAATTAAATAATAAACATATATGTATTTTTATTTACATTAAATAATAAATACATATATTCATGGCATGTGTCAAAATCTCATATAACGAATAATTAATGTGTATATAATCGTATTATGTATCAAGTACAACTACACAATAATTATTAACGGACAAAAATTCCCTAAAGCATGTGTTTATCGTTTAACGATTAAACGATCCGAATGAACTTATTTAATCCAGTGAAGTATAATGAATAATCCGTATTATTCATATCGAGTTGCCCAAGTGCTCAACGAGTACACTTCATATTGTGGGACTCTCTAAGTTTAGGTTATCCGTCAGGAAATCCAATTTCGTGTCCATAATCCACCCACTCATGGATTATGACGACCACGGATAATCTCGCTAAACTATGCAAGCCGATGTCATTGCATACGTATAATCCCTCCGTCACAGGACATCCGTATTATACCTGGGATATAGATGAGAACGCCAAATCCGTTCGGTATAATACAGTCGACTTTCAATTTACGATCACGAAATAACACTCGGAACTGGTTTCCGATGTTATTCCACGGCCATGGATTTACTAGATCATAAACACGTGAGGATGCCTATGCCCTGTACACAGGACTGACGGATCCTATCTTGATACGCACTGGATATCATGAGCATCAGTCCACACCCAACGAACAGGCGGAGGTCTGATCATGGATAGATCGTTGATGTGACTGCCATCAAAGTGTGGAGGATAACTCATATATCCCACTGTGGTATCTCAAGTCGAAGGACCACTATGCTCGCTCAACTCGAGAAGGTTCCTATTGACGTTGGTGTACCATCTATTAGGAAACCTTCAGTGAGTCGTTCAGTGTCTTATCAAATAAACACCTACATGTCTATACGAGTCTCCCGAGACTCATGGTTCACTGGGATAAACCATCAGACCAAGTCACGATATACGACATGTACTGTTCTTAGCGGATTTTACTAACCGACCCGTGTTAGTAAATCTTGACCAGGAACTTTATTTAAGGATATACAACTAATAATGCGTTTCCCAATGTCAAATACAAACTACGTTGTAACTGCGCACTATACTGTAAATCCTAGGGTCTTTGTCTAATAGACACGTATCACTAAACCAAATTTAGCTTCTGTCTAATCGAAATCAGATATCTAATCGTAATTAGACCGAATATGTGTATAAAAGACAAGGGTGCTACCATTAAATTAGTAATATTATGGAAAATACAATTGCTCGTATTTATGAATCAGACATAAATACGATCCAGATTGGCACTCGGAGCACCAACCCTAACAGTTATTATTTTGAAAAAGAAAAATGAATGAAAACAAATTATTCTTGTGGGGTTGATCTCTCTATATTTTATAGTAGACATGGTACATGGTTGGGACTATTTAATAAATACTATATTAATTGATTCTGACTTTTTATTTTGTGGAAATTGATTTTGATTTTATGTATATGTATTCATAAATTGTTTACTAATGGTTTTCTTTCCTAATTGAATTCAAACAGACTCTGCCTTCTCTATTTGGTTGCCGAGAACGTGAAGGAAAATGAGAGGTAAAATTTCAGTCAACAAACTATAATTTAAACAAAAACGAATTTGTCAATAAAATTGTGCCTTAGATTTTCCAAATCTAATACGACAAGTTTGGAGATAGATAAAAGACGGACGGAAAGAAACCTGTAGCTGGGTGTAATTGGTTTCTCAGGTTTTATTATTCTCAAGGGTACAAAATCAGAAACCATAAGATATTCTCTTCTTTTCTTGCCTTGGATGGTTGAGATAGCTCTGCATCTGAATTTGATCTAGCTGGTTGATCAGAATCAGATGTTTTAACTCCTGGAAAAGTGAGGCAAAGGCAAGTGCTTTTTACACATATTAAGAGTAAATAATTTCCAATTAATAGATATCTTCACAGGTGTAACATCCCGCCGAACTCAAGATGCTATCGGCAGGTGATAGATTGCCCTATCACATTAGACTTCAGACTTATATGCACGATATGCCATGATCTATCCAAATATGCACTTTGATTACTTAACATTATTCTTTTATATATTGTCCACTTAATGTATTTATCTACTATATATATATATATGCAAACGATATACACCGTACATATGACATATCTTGGCCCTATGGCCTAAACTGACGTCAATACTCATGTGGACCCATGCTCATGCAATCCTAATACCTGCAGTGGCGTCCATATCCTCCAATATGCGCATAAGATCTTGAGGGAATCGTCCATATCCTCCAATATGCGCATAAGATCTTGAGGGAATCCTTGGGCAACCTACAACAAAACTAAAACTGGGAGGAGGAGGAGGAGGAGGAGGAGGAGGGGGGGGGGGGGGGGAGGTCAGATCATTTGAACGACCGGTAAGTGGATACCATAATAATAAAATCAAATAAAACTTAATATAGAAAATTTATTAGAAATCAAAATCTCATGTTTTTTTTTCCAGATAATCTCTTCAAAACCAACTGGTGTACATTGTCCGGATTGTGCGCAGTAGACCTGACAATGTACGAACAAGACCATGTCAATAGAGGGTAGTTGGGCCATCTATTTTCTGATGGTTTGGACCCCAGAACAGACGCCACAAAGGGTTAAAAATCCATAAAATGTCATACAAGCATCGTGGTGAATCACATATCAGATCACATCTAACAAAACATATAAAACATGTATTCGTATCCTTTTTTAAAATCATTCAGAAAAGAAATCATAAAACAAAAGTATCATCGAAAAACATTAAATCGAAAGTATCATAAAAGCAAAAGCATAAGTATCCACTCACAGAGCATAACACTGCCTCATATTGCTTGAGCTAACACGAGGATCTTGTGGACACTTCCTGCGTGGAATCTATAGACATATAATGGGTTCATGGTTAGTATGCTTGGGTGCATGTGACTCTGAATGTGCGGATGAAACATGCGTGTGCTTACACTTGACAAAGGGGTTTAAGACATTCCTAACGTCCTAAGTCATATCATGAATTTCGTTACTATCGATTCAAATATACGTCATGACATTTCTTACAACCGATGAAAGAAATCACATTTCATTGACCAATCTTAGCTGCACATCCCACATCCAAATCCCGGTGTCTAAACTTCTTTTTTCATCTCACTGCATCATCGTTAAAGCCAACAACTACTCATACTCATGGTAAACCTTATTACCACACAATTTTACTTCCAACTAGAGGTGGCCGGCGAATGGTTACCGGTTCCACGTGTGTGGAACCGAAACCGAACTGGTTAATTTCGGTTCGGTTCCGGTTCCATTCGATTTTTTTTTGCTTTATTGAAAATAAAATATTGAGATTAATAAAATAATATAATTTAAAATTATGAATTTGAATTTATATAATAAACTTACATTACATAATTACATTAAATTATACATAAAATTCTTATCTTAAAATAAAAAATTAAATTAAAGACCTTGAACTTAAATTTTTAAAAACTTAAGTTGCCTACGTATCCTCCAGGGGTGAGATGAATCAAAACTCACGTAGTTCCATTACATTTTAAAGATATTTCCCGCATTGTAATTTTACAATTATTTAAATATTTAATTATCAATCATCATCCGTGCCTGTTGATCTTTCAGCTCCAGTTCCGCTTGCACTTGCAGATGCATTATCGAACAAGTCTTCAAATTCATCAGGGGCATCTTATTGTTGCCTCAGATCAGCTCGGGTCCAATCATCCACACATGTTGTTGCTTCTAGAGTGCTTGGATGTAATGAAGACCGTCTGATTTCTAATATATTGCCTCCGATGCTAAAGGCTTGCTCAACCGCAACGGTGGAAACATGTGCTGCCAATATCTCTTTAGCAATAATTGATAATACAGAATATACATTTTGATGTCGGTTCCACCATTCAAGGATTTGAAATTTTTTACTAACTAAACATTCAGTTGAAAACTCAAAATTTGTAGATAAATAATTATCTAATTCCGGGTTATTAGTCATGTTATCCCTATATTTTTTATTTCATTGTAATAACCAACGATCACCTGCGCTAAGTCTAGATTCCATTACGGTCGTTTTGCTACTACTAGATTGTCCTATTGATTGCAAGTATATCTTCTAACATAATCATTAAATAACTCTATTAAATCAATTTTTATTTTAGTTATTATTCTTGTAATATCAACTTCATCTGATATTCCTAAATATCCATGGTAAGCGGGTAAGCACTATTCAAACCTTCTAATTTAAATCTAGGATAAAAAACAGCAGCAATAAGATAAAGTAAAAGAATGTCTCTAAAATAATTCAACAATTTTCGTTTCATAACATTAATAGCTTCAAACAAAACAATATAATTATGATCACTACTATCAACATGCTCATCGAGAGTTCCAAAAATATTCAAACTTTCAAGAATAAATAAATGTGCTGTAGGATAATAATCTCCGCTAAAAATTAGTGTAGCATCATTAAACACTTTTAAAATCTCTAAATTTTTTTCACAAACTTCCCATTGACTAGGAAAAAGTGTGATATGTTGAATATTTTGAGAAAAAAACTACATAATGCATCTTTGTATTGCAAAGCTTGATATAAAAGAAAATAAGTTGAATTCCAACGCGTTGGAATATCTCGTGAAAATTTTATCGGTTTAATACCATATTCATCAAAAATTACTTTAATCATTCTATAAATATTTTGTGCAGTATGTTGTATTTTTAGTCATTCTACATGCAACAGGATTTAAAGCATTTTGAACGTAATTCGTAAAAATAATTTTTTCACCAAAATTTAAAGAAAGATGTGTCATACAAGTTAATTTAGCAAATTCTTCTCTATTTTTAGCATCAGAATATTTAAATAAATCTAAAGCACTTGTACCTCTACTAGATGATGCGTACCTCACCATTTGAGTTTGCGTCGTTTCAAGTCCAAGCTCAATCAGATGATGTCTTTCCAGGTGCTTGATCATATTATCGTATCCACCAGAAAATTTATAAGAAACCCCACAATGGTTGCATACTGCTCTTGAACATTCATCATCAACGTCTAAATGAAAATGAATTTTGAAAACATCCGAGGAACGAGACTTAACTTCTCTTCTCCGTGAACCGATACTATGGCCGCTCTCTTGGGTTGGCACATTTGACATTGTGTTCTCAGATGAGCTTGCCATTAGAGAATTAAGAATGATAAATTGTAATTTACAATTTGTAAATGAGAGAATTGAGAATAAGAGAATTGGAAGAATTGAGAGAATTGAGAAATTGGTGTGTTGAAATAATGAAAAATCACCCATATTTATACATTTTAAGAATATTTTTGTGATATCTAAATTGCCTCTAAAATTAGTCATTTTATTACCTTTATTAGGGGTAATTTATGAAATCCCCAAAAATTTATTTATTTTTGTTTTTTTGGACGTTTGGGCAATGAGCAACCCCCCAACGGCTGCCGTTGGAACCCATTGGAACCCTAGGGTTCCATCCGGTTCCAACCGGAACCGTACGGTTCCGGTTCGGTTAGGGTAAAAACCCTAACCGAACCATTTAGGTTCCGGTTCGGTTCCGGAACCTTGGCGGGTCTACTTCCAACCAATAATACTATAACCCAATTTTCTCAAATACCTCTCATTATGTCCTAAAAGAGTTAATGGTAAATTTAATACCAACTAATAGTCATAACCCAACTATCATAAACAAAGTTCATGCCATGATCCTTAATCTAGCATGCTCATGAATATGTTTTTGATATTCATCTCCAATTTTGCTAAACCCAATCCTAAAATCATCACTACTATGTATAATGGCCATGGATCATGCTTGGGTTACATGGGTTTCCCTTCAACATAATCCTAGGTTTCAACCCATTTGATATCTTACAGAATACATGAAATAACCTTTCATCTATGCATGATTAACTCCCAAATTGACCCTATCTTGTGTGATTTTTGTGGGTCATGCTAGGGTCTACTAGATTGGCTTGATTAATATGCAAAATGTAAAGTGAAAACTATGGTAGAGAAAAAGATGCTTCCCTTGCTTCAATGGACTTTGAAGATGGAGAAGAAGCACTATTGAGCTTCACCAAAATGGAGCAAAAATAGTGAAGAATGAGGGCTTGGGTGTGAGGTTGAAGATGAAGAAAGAAAGGGATAGCCTATTTATAGAGGCCCACCGATTCTAGACATTTCTGGGTTAATTTAGGTAAAACTCTCACTAGGATTTTCTAACGTACTATAAATCCATACGCACGCACACATTCTGGCTGACCGCGTTCGAACGCTAGACGCACGCCAAACGCACACGAGCTCTCTGGATGATTTTATTCGAACACTGCTTCAAACATAACACGAACGTGAACTGGTCTATGTTCAAACTCTGTCACGAACGTGCTACGAATGAAAATCTGCCACTTTACATTACTTACTACAGTTACACTACATCTGGTTAACATAAGGACCCCAAACTACTGAGATCGGCATGTCATAAAGATTCGAGATGTTACATCATTCCCCCTTAAATATGATTCATCCCCGAATCCCATTTAGGGTCACAATTCAGAGTTTGACTAGTTCTGCAAGCATATCAAGTTCAAATGTTTCGAGATATTCATAGTTTTCCATACTATTCCTTGAATTCTGTGATTTCACCAATTAACTTACACTGATAAACGTTCTTGATTCTCATCTGATTAGCTTGCTCTTAAGTTAATGCCTTGGAAGGCTTACAACGCAACATGTCTATCTGATTCTTAAGAACTAAGGTTCAATGCATGAACATCTCTCACTTGCATTTTCGGAATATGAGATCATGGTTAACTTGGGCTGACAGTTATAGGCTTAACATGGGTTTGTAGGACATGAACTGGAAACATGACTGGAGACTAAGACCTAAGCTAAGTACGTGATTATATATGTAATCTGAAAATTTCTTCTAAACTTCCGTACTTGCAATTGTAACTGTGCTAAGAGACAAATCGCGTACTAATACTTAACGAGACTGAATCATGACTGCATATATAAATGTGAACTAGGTTTGAAGACATGACATTTACGGTATCATAAACAAAGCTGTATGTCTGAATCAAAGTCTGAGAGTATTTTTCTAGGAACTATGTGAAATTATGAGTCTACTGATAAGTGAGAAATATATCAATATTTACCGCCCCTTTTACTTAATATTTTGTATAGTTTCTCGAGATTTGTGAATATTTTGATGTGTTTTGTGTTATTTTGTAGATAAATAAGATTTCAGGACTCATTGGAATCAAATCAAGGCCAAAACAGTGAAAAATGGACAAAAATGGCAAAATTGGAATTTCACATCGCGACGCGCACAACTTCTACGTCGCGATGCGCTGATGTAATTATGTTGTCGACACGCGTCATCATGACGTCAGCCTCAATTACTATTCTGCCGACACGCATCATCACCACGTCATCACATGCGTCAATACTTGCATCATCACCATGTCATCATAATGTCAGCATAATAATTAGCCTACCGACACGTGACATTGCTTACGTCAGCATGATGTCAGCGTCGTGACACGCAAACCTTCACATATCACGATGCCGAGCCAATAATTCTACCGACAACCACGTGTCATCATCTCGTCAAAGCCGTGTACACGTGTCACGAATAAAAGGCGCGTTGCGACGCATAAGCTTCATGTCAGGCGTGGCCATAAGCTTGATTGGTAAACTTAAAATGAACTTGGAAAATGGATTTTAGGTTTAGCCCTAGACTCAATAGCCCACGATCTCACCTTGGGATAAATGTCTCTTAGCTAGATTTCCTTACATGATAGGAATATACCTGTCGGGTGAGGGTAGCCATAATTGGAACTTAAACTTAATGAATTCGGAGTTTCTTAATTAACATAGGAATATAGTTAATTGGGTTACTTTGAGTATTTGCATTTGACCATCGGAAGAGGCTTTTGCATATTTTCATGTTTCAGGTTAATAAACCGATATATTGCACAAACATGAGATAATCACTTCATCTTTAAAAGATATTGGAAGGATTTACAACCTTAGATAGTTTTATAATATTGATTTTTCTTTAAATTTACTTTCGTACTGTTTTATTTACTTGTTGCAGATAAAAATCACCATCTAACCAACAACCAATCAATTAGATACTCGTAGACATTTAGCTTCGTAAATTGATAGCTTAGGTATTAACTCCTTGTGAAAACTTCTTCTAAACTTTTGTACTTGCAACTGTAACGCACGTACTAATATTTAAACGAGACTGAATCATGACTGAATACATAAAATGTGAAATTTTGAGTCTATTATGTACTACTTGAGTGATACGTGCGGTTGCGTAACGTGTGTGTTTATCACCGATCATCTACTCTATACTATTTGTATTCCACCTCGAACCAACTTGACTTGTCAACTAAGTCCATGACTAATCCAGGGTCTAACATCGTAACTTGCTCACCTTGAACTGACTTCAACTACCATTGTAATATATGGCACCAGCCCTAAGCATTTCTTCCAAGATCTGAATGTTTCTTCTTAATTTGGGAACAAAAAGGCTATACTGAACTGATTCCAAGTATCTATTATGTATTGCATCGATTACCCCTGTCTGGAAGTGGTCTACGCATATCTGGCAAAGTTTATAGAAACATATGCTTGTGTGTCTACATTGCAACTCTCCTTAGTCAACCCATTTCATGCTATTCTTGGACTTAACTGAGAAAAGTGCAAAATCTCTGTAACCCTGCCAACTATAACCCTAACTGTCACCATGATCCGCTTGGTTTCCTGGAAAACTTCTTATGCCTTTCGTAGTTGTCTTGTTCTACATCCATTCTTAATCTGTGAAACACTCTGGCGTTTCTCCAATACTCTTATCATAATTTGATGACATGTCAAACACATGGTTAGCTAACATGTCATGCCCTTACTTCAGCCACTACCCTGACTCATCCATGATATAGCTTGTCGTGTATGGGTCTGTCGTGAAGGGAGATACATGACCTAAAATGAATAGCTTTTTCTTTCGGTCCAAGACTGGTGGCATGATACTTGTCCCGAACCTAAGGTTCGTGCCATCATTCATCTTTTAACTACTGTCATGCTACATATCTCTTTACGACATTGTTAGATCTGATTGATAGATTTATGTCTTACTGCTCATATGCTTCTGCTTTTGTTCGTCTAGAATTATTGTGTTTCGCTGTAAAAGGATAGAGTATCCGTAAATCTCCCGTTTGAGATGTCATAGAGTTTTGCTCATTTTCCAATTTATTGGGCCACTAGGTTCTGAGTTAGCTCCTATTATATTCAATGAATGCAAGGGAATTTAGATAATTTACCTGTTTAGTTTTTATGGACAATTTGATTGTCCATAATATTAATATTTGATCATGATTAGATTCAATATACATAAAATGTTATTACATAAATCTATTAAATCATAGAATAATTAATTAGATACCATAATATTTTAGGTTATTATCATTTTACTACTTTAGAAATTGAGAAATAGTAAATAGATACAAGAGATATTGAAGTGTAATATTTTACTATTATATCTTTACAAAAATTACATGATACTACTAGTACTTTATATTTTACCATAAAAAGTATTGGGAAATAATATTTTACTATGATATCTTTACAAAAAGTACATTATACTACTAGTACTTTATATTTTACCATAAAAAGTATTGGGAAATAATATTTTACTATTATATATTTACAAAAAGTACATTATACTACTAGTACATTATAATTTACCGTAAAAAGTATTGGGAAATAATATTTTACTACAATAAGTATTGATGTGTAATATTTTACCTGGAGTATAATATAATTTTTGTAAAGATGAAGTAGTATAATGTAAAATTTTATAAAAATTATTTGAAAATATAGGATAATATATATATATTTTTTGCTATATTGAAGGACAATTTTAAGTGGGACCTAGTTATGGGGTTGAAGAGATCATGAGCAATTCCAATTCTCCTCCGTGAGTACTTCAAAATGATATATTGATAAGGTCAAAACTATACTCAGGTGAATGAAAATTTATCTCACAAAGTCACCCCATGATCGTTCTGCCACCCTCTTTCTTTTAGTGGCAGATGGCGGCCTTGTGGTTATCAAAAATGGCCAGAAAATGGATAGAAACGTGCATGCATACCCATGTCGTTCCCATCTCATCATTTTGATTCATATGTCAAGCCACCCACCAAATCGAAGCTCATGTAACGTACATTGAGGCTACAGTGTCAGTTTTATTGATTGGTGTTCAATTTTATGAAAAATAAGGTAAAAACGTGCGGTGACCATTGACCTATTTTCTTGGTTCCTCCGAATAGAATTTCGTCAATTCCAGCACGTTCGTGGGAGTATCCAGAGTCCGAATATGCCTTTGAAATTTCAGTATGACATCTCGGTAAAAATCTCACTATTTTAATGAAGTTAGTTTGTATTGAGATGCTTCTAGTAGATTATTTGACTTAGGTATTGATGTGTATTGAGTTAACTGAATTAGAATGTGTTGAATATAAGCTATTGGTAGAATCAAAATGAAATTAGAACGATAGATCGATCAGATAGGTTATGCGAGTTTTTGGTAAGATCGGGTTTCTCACTTGTCTGTGCTTTGATGAATGTAATGATATATATGACTTAATTATGATGATATGATAATATTTGAGTAAGTCTAGAAAGGTTCGGAGGACTCAATAGTTTTCCACAACGTTTTCCAAAATATTTCTGGAAGATTTTTTGAAAATACGTAATTCGAAGATTTAAGCTAACGAGTTGACTTAAAACAATATATAACGATGCAATAAGAGTATTAGACTTGTTTTGGGTGGAGCGGAAAAGATCTGAAAGTTTTGGATTCGTTCAAAACTTTTTCGGGCTTTTTAGAAGATTTTCTGAATTTAGTCAAAAACTGAATCTAATACTATGAATATATTGTACTTGATGTGTTTTAAGAGTAATGAAACTGAAATTGTTGAAAACAAACTTGATTTAGGTGTTTCAGGAAACTTGAAAAGTTATTGCTATTCAGTTAGTTTTTCGTAATGTGATGATCCTAACTGCTAATATTTTTTATTACAGATGGAGAAAGAGAAAGGCTAGCAGGGGACCCCAATTAAGTATGTCACCATGGGCTTGCCTCGAGTAAATATTGTACTAGGACGAACTATATATATATATATATTTGTGTGTGTATATATGTATATGCATGTGTACGTGTCTATGTAGCTTGGAGGAGTTATTTTAGTAAAATAGTTTTATGGGTAATAGGTGGAAATTAGAACTTGACTACCAGGTTTAGATACTGAGATTATGTAAATGACTTTAGTGACTGTGATGACATAGCTATGAGTATCCCGCGGTTGGGAACCAACACTTGATGTAGTAGTTTTTAGTTATACTTTTAAGAGTATAGACATCGATATGTGTAGTCGAACTCCATATCAGATATGTGTGCCATTTGTGTATTTAATGTAATGATGATGATGATGTGTTTGATGTTTGACATATGGCTGAGATTTTGATGTGACGTGTTTGAAAGTTCACTTTAGCATGTATAAGTACAATGCCAATTTGTGACAGTTTTAAAGTTTAGTATATTTTTTGACAAAGGTTTACTTTAGTGTCATGGGGGACGGTAATACGTAATATCCCATGACACTAGTTAGGTGTTTAGGGGGACGGCGATATGTAAAGCCCCTAAACATCAGGTTTTTTACAGAGGCTATTCAAATAGGTTCTTAGGGAGATAGTGATACGAACCCCACCAAACACCAAGTGTTTACAGCGACTTTTAAAGTTTTCAGATAAAAAAGATTTCCTGAAAGTTTTATGTGATTTCTAACTATAGAGATTCAAAGGTTTACAAAAAGTTTACAGTTTTCAGATTCGAAAAGTTTACACAAGAGTTTTACAATTTTTCCAGAGCATGCGAGTTTTTTATTTCACTAGTTATAAAATCCATCGATTTGAAATTGATTTCATTAGTTTTATGTTGATCCTGCTGTATAATTGTTTAGTTTTATAAAAGAATTGATTTCCAACAGATTATGAGATTGGAATTTTGTAGATTGGATTTCGACACTACTTGATCTTATATACCATCACAAATTTAGAATTTGGTCTGATTCTCAGTTGATTTCGATATTTTTCGATAGATGAGTTTTCGTGCTTTATGGAACATATCCAGTTTGCAAAGTTGTTTTTCAAAACATATGGTTTTCAGGTACAGAGATACTAGATTTTATACACTTCTTGCCCACGAGGCTAGTTACAGTTGTCTTTCTATCCTGATACGGTCCCAAGATATGGATCCTGTACAGTTAGCCCCCCTCTATCCGATGGAGGAATCTTCCTGGATATAGACTTTTCATGATTCAATGTATGTATGTTGTGGATGTACATGATGCATGAACAAAGTTTCAAGTATTTCTGATTTCAGTTTTCTGAGAAAAGTTTTCAGTTTCAGATGGTAGATGAATTTTAGAAATTTCAGTTTCCTTATCCAGTGACATGATCAGTAAGTTTATGTATAATTTTGGTTACACATATTTTTTATTTGATGAATTAACTGATAATATGTTATAATTTGTGTACTTAATTTAATTTTGTATGTTGAGATGCATTACCGATTGTGATTAATAGTAAGGGTTTAGTATTGGATATTTATCTCATCTAAAATAAAATTTATGAGGATTCCACAGATGGAATCGGATGTGAGTATTTGTATCGCCATAGAGGTTAGTAGTTCAATGGATTATCTTGTATGCATAAATCAGTGCATATGTCTATATGTTATGAGCCACTTCAGGTTTAAAAGATGGCGATGTTGCTTTTATGTGCTTTTATATATGGTTACCGTGCTAGAATTAAAAATTATAATGTTTATGTATACCTATATTTGTGTTTACTGTTTATGTTTATTAAAATTTATTTAATGTTTACTTAATGCGTGAGATACTTACTGAGCTTTATAGCTCATTACACAACAATTTGATAGTTTTGCAGGTTAGCAATAGACTTGAAGAGTCGTTAGAGTTTTGGAGAAGACTTGAAGAGAGCGGGTCACCCCAACTGCAGTCTAGATTGTTATAGAGTCCATTGTAGAGTCCTAGGTCAAGTTATGAGTTTACACTACCCTAGTTGTAAATGTATAACATTATGTAAAGAGTAAACATGCTAAGCATATTATTGCATAGTTATGTGTTGAGTTCGAGCCTGAGGCCGCTTTGCATATTGAGTTTTGTTGAGTTTATTTGTGATAACAAGTCATCCCGAGAAGCTGGACTTTAGACCAAGTTGCATGATTTTTAGTAGACATCATGCTGAAATTTTAGTAGCATCAAATATTTATGGAGGTGGATTATCCCTATCTCCTACCGGTAGCATCGTGACTTAGACGATATGTTATAATCCCATATTGCTTAGGGATAATAATCTCACTTAATTTCTCTTTATAAATAGAGAGCAACTTTTGTAAACTTATTCATTCAAAAATAATAATAAAGCCCGTAACTTTTCAATTTATTTTATTCTCTATTATTTTTTTCTTCTTTTATAACAAAAACATCAACAATCTTGGAATTAATTGAAATAATTCATAAAAATAAATAATAAAATATCTATAAAAGTAAATACATTAAATCAAAATGAAATCTTAACATTAAACTAACACTTTTGGGCTTGAGAAATGTATTGTGAATTAAAGCTCATTTAACAAAAAACTTGTGAACCTACAAAATTAAAAGTTAAAATGAATATATATTTAGAGAAGAAATTGGGAAAAGCTTGCACTGTGCAGTCCCAAAAATTGATAATCAGTAAAATAAGATGAGTGAAAACTTATATATATTGAAATAGTAAACGTGTAAATACTATATTAATAATTTTGTAAAGACATTATATTCAAACTATTGTAAATATAATTAAAATTTTACACAAAGGGATGTTTCATGATCCCCAAATGAGAAAGAATAAAACTTTTCTTTAAATATTTTCCGTATGATATGAATCTTCGCCCAAATCGAGATAACTTCGCCTCTGCTTCGGAAGATCTGAAGGCATTTGGGAATATCAAGGCTTATACGAAAATAATATATTCAGTCTCAAAGGTCACTAGCTTAATAAAATGAAGTATAATGACTTTTTGCTTGAGCTGCGCCACTCTCGTTCCTACATGTATGGTTGAATTTGTGATCGGAAGCGAGAGATCTTCCAAAATAATAGACAGAGTTTTCGAAGAATCTTTGATTTCAAATAATAATTAGATTTTAAAAGTCTGTGTAGCACATAATTTTCTTAATAATACGAGAGGCACAACTCTTCTATTCTAAGAAAATTGAATTATATAATTATCATTATTATGTTTATTTTGGCCATGACCATTCCTTTAATCCCTATACAATTCCCTGAAAGCGGTTCCACTTCATTCTTACACATGTGATTTCTTAATTAAAAGTAACTAGTATTACTGCGCTTTTAACCTTAAAGCATAAAAATCATTTAAAGTCTTTGCTTATCATCTTTCCCTACTAGCATCACTGTTTCATTTTATCATATGAATGAACCGAGAAAAAATCCCCCACAACGACCTAAGTCTTTATAATTAGGTTGTCTCTTTAAACCTGGATCTTGAGATCTCTAACTAACTAGATTGAATTTTCATTATATCGAATTTTTGTTCAAAGGCTTTAGTCCTATTTCCCTCTATGATTTTTCAGATAACTCACTATTTATTTAACCTTTTGGTTAACGAATCTGTAATAGTATATTTTAACTTCACATAGTCAACAAAGATAACTATAGTTGAAAGTAGTTATCTAACAATATTATGTCAACAACCTATATGTCTAAACTTACCGTTATAAATATTTCTCTGTACCTTTCTAATTGCATTAACTATTATAATATATACAAATTACTTGCAGGTTTTGGCCACTTTGGAATATCCTCTAAGAAATGACGTAGTCATTCAACCTCTTTACCACAATTATCCAAAGTAATAAACTCATATTCCAAAGTGGATTTGGTTATAACAGTTTACTTAAAGGATTTCTATGATATGTTAGCGACATATTCTTAAGATGAATTTTAATGATGCAACACTAAAGTCTTCGACGCACATTAGCGAACATTACAAAAGATATCGAAGCACATTGGTGGTTAAGAGAAATGGATGTGAAGACTAGCGCCTCATTGAAGAAAATCATGTGTAGTCTTAGCTTATGGCTCTCTTTGTAAGTAAGTTATTGTTCTAAGTCTCTAAACTCATAGGACTCATGCACATTCATTTAAATGCATTAGGCTCATGTGTAAAATATTCTTAAACCTTCAAATCCTGATATTTTGACAATAAGATCGGCATACTGGTCCCCACACCGGCAACCAGTGTCCTTGTTGTGCTTAAAGCAGCTTTGCATCGCCTCTAAGATCATGCTACTCCATACTTGTAATAGCCCAATTTTTGTGCAATAACGAAATTTATTCGTGTATTGTGTGCCATCTTTAAGCAGTCAAACATGCATCATTAGCATGTTATTACTTACATAAATTATTTTGGAAACACAAAGTGGAAATTTTTCAGTTTCGCTGTGCATTTAAATTTTAATGCGATCCAGATAGTTTTCGATATTTAAGCCGTAACTTATTCATAAGATGTCCGATTTCAGTGAACATTGTATTATTAGAAAGTTAGGATGAAGATCTACAATCTTTGTGTTGAACATTATTCTAAAATTGGAGCAGTATATAATCAAAAATATAAGTTTTTCCATTATTATTGTAGCACATTAGGAATACTCTAAAATTTTCACATGACTTAAAGAAATAATAATATTTAATTCTGAAAAAATCTGGTTACTTTAGAAATAGCCCTCAGCCCACACTATTCATCATATTCTTTACTTATTTTGACGATTTCTCTAAAGAAATCACAAGAACTCTTGGTTCCTTCTCTCCTCACGCCATTAGGGCTCGATTAGAAGCTCCATTCAAGCGATTTACAAACAAGTAAGCTTCCCTAACTCTTCTCTTCTCTCTAATTCAATTTTTCTACATGTATTTTTCATTCTTCATTTTCGAAGTCATGAAGAGATTTAACTTTAGGGGCTTCATTTGGCTTGATTAAGTGGTGTAGAATAAATTTTGGAGCATTCGGTGATATGATTACATGAGTTGAGCATTGAATTTTTGAAACTTAAAAAATGGATCACCATAATCGAAACTAAGGCTGTTTTATGAAAGTGGATTTTTATATTTAAGTAGAGCTACAAGCATGATTTGTGTTTTGAGCAATGAAATAACGAGGTTTACGTTCAAACTTATTGAATTAAATCAAACTTTATATAAGGCCACATTGGCCGAATGCTAGAGGGATGGGGAGTTTATTTTTTTTGTATGATTGGTTACATAACATTCATGGTTGGGATGCTAAAACAATTTACACATTGGGCCTTACTAAACTTGATAAGGAGCTTTAGGAGTCTTTATCGAATGGGGGATGACATTGTTATTGTAGTTGTTGTGTTGTTGATAATGTGATAGGCATGAAATGAGTATATAATGTAGGGGTAATGAGTATGTATATGTGGATGCAATAGTATTGATGTTAATGATATTGAAGTTAGAAGTTTTAGAAGCAAAGTGAGAAGATGAAGTTGTACTTGGTATTTATGTTGTGAAAGTTGGGTTGTTAGTGTTATTGTGAGAAGTATATAAAAATCGGTTTAATGTTAGTTACTGATAATATAAAAGTGGTGCATGGAATTCTAGATGGTAAGAATTAAAATCTGTGATGATGAATCACCATGATATGTAATTGAAGGTTTGTAGCCGAGTAATGATATAATGGAAATAACTTGAATTTTTGTTATTTTATTGTATATATAAGTTATGTAAGCATTTATTTGTTTGAGTGAGTGGCGTATGTGTGATAAGAATATAAGTCTAATCGAATTTGAAGAAGATTGGATAAGCTTGAAATTTTGATTTGGTGGCTGAAAGTCTCATTTGGTAGCAATGTTAGTGATTTGCATTTGATAACATTATAACAAGGTAGTTAACGCATGGTGATGGTAATAATTGGACTTATGTGTATGTATATGTGAATGAATAGTCTTGGCTCTAGTTGGTGAGGCAGTTGATATTGATTTTGTTAGTGTGAGGTTGTTGAGTATGTGAAGGGCAATGTGTTGATGTTAGGAAATTGGTTTTGTGCCTTTGATGATGTTGCATAATGGATTTTGCAATGGATGATTCGATTTGGTCAAAGTGAACTTGGTCATGGCATATATGTGAATGCATATGTCACGAATGTTAAGTTATCGTAACGTTATCGGAATTGAAGCGAGTTTGTTTGAATTATCAATTTGATGATATTTCAAAGATATTTAGTCGTAACAAAGTATAAGAAATGTGAATTCATGTTTTATATGATTGAAAAAAATTTGATGATAAATAACATACTTTGTCGATATTCAAACTTTTCCTTTGTATGCTTTGGATTGTTTGCTATTTTTCCAGGTTGGCTACTAGATGAGTCAACCATTTCAGCTTTGAAATCCATGCTCGGGACGCGGATCACCTAAGTTGCAATCAACCTCGCTAGTATCCTGGGAAGAGTCTTAGAAGTTTAGAGTCTATTTTGATTAATATGTTTGCAACTTGATTTGATTTCTGGTATAGGGTATGATGTGTAATGATTCTGATTTGATATGGGTGATTCAGATTATCTGTACATGTTTGTATGCCATGAATATATGTATGTATATATGTATATTAAGTTAAAAGTATGTCGTTTATATAGGTATATGTATATGTATATTGTGAATTCAATGTGTTTTGAGGTACAAGAAATTTTATGATGTTAATAGTTTGAATTTTGAACGGATATTTTTATTTATGATTTGAGAACGCAGTAATTGATTTTTAGCATAAAAGTGTTTTGAAAAGAAAAGGAAAGAAAAGAAGAAAGAATTCAGATATTTTATCGATATGTTTCCATCGAGATGCTTGATGATATGTTTTCGTCTCAGCGCTCGAAAATGATTTTGATGTTTTTAAACCGTAAAACTTTATTTTCCATTGAGATGCTTGAAAATCTATTTCCTTCACAGTGCTTGATAGGTTTATGTTTTTGACCCTCCGTGGCATTTGTATATGTTTCATTCCGGCTTGACCAATGCGCTTGTTATGAGGTCCAGACCATCAGAAAATGATTGGCCCGCTACTCTGTCGACATGGTCTTATTCGTATATTGTCTGATCAGTGCGCGTGACTTGAACAATGGACGCTTGATATGTATTTTGAAGGATATACATTTGATTTTTTAGTAAGTCTTCCAATATTTATTTTTGATTTAAACATATCAGGGGTTTTGGCGAAAAATAATTTCAAAAGAATTACGTTTTGGTTATGATACATTTCGCAATTGTATATGATATGTTTCTGTCACAGCGCTTGTATATGATTTTTAAGGTTTTAGCCACAACCCAAAACCGGGGCTAATGATAAAGGGGTAAATAAGTAAAACAAAATTATAACAAGACCAGTTAAATGGTCAAAAAGTCAGCAAAACGGTCAAAAAATCAAAACATAACATGGTCAAAAGGGACCAAAATGTAAATTTCAAAATATTCCTCGGGGACTTTAAAATAAAAGAAAATATAAAATTATATGAAAAATATCCAAAACATTCCCACAGTTTAAATATAAACACCTGTCGTGAAATACATAATTAAAATTCAAATAATGGTCTGATTATGTAATGCATCACATAAACAACTACACAGTATGATAATCTCAAATACAAGTTAATTGGAAATTTTTAAGTTTCAATGTGCATTTAATTTTAACGCAATCCGAACAGCCTTCGGTATTTCAGTCGTAACAATTTTATACTTTATCCAATTTTCGTGAAATTTATATCATTGGAAAGGTAAGACAAAGATCTACAACATTCTTGTTGAATAGTTTTCCAAAATCGGAATGGAACCTAATCAAAAATGTAAGTTTTTCTCCTATTACTATAGCATCTAAGGAATACTCTAGAAATTTCACATGACTTAGAAGAAATAATAATATTTAATTCTAAAAAAAATTCTGGTTCCACTTTAGAAACAGCCCCAGCCCACACTATTCATCATTTTCTTTACTTATTTTCACGATTTCTCTAGAGAAATCACAAGAACTCTTGGTCTCTTCTCTCCTCAACCCATTCACGCTCAATCACTACAAGAAAAAAGGCCTTTACTGACACTAAGGTTAGTGACACTAGGCTAAAAGTGTCAGAAACGACGTGTAAATGGGCATATTTCAGTGTTTTTCACTTAAATATCAATAATTACTGACACTATGGTATCAGCGATTTTAGTGTCAGTAATTACTATTACAATAGTATCAGTAAGAAATAAAAAAAAAAAAAACGTGTAGTCGTCTGGAGTCGAAACAACACCTCCAGACGTGATGAGTGATATTCACGTCACTCATTTGACACACACACTTAGCCCTTTATCTTTCTTCTCACCACGAAATTTGCCCTAGCCCACTCACTTCTTCTCACCGATTCCAGACAATAGCAAACCCCCTTCTCGCTTTAAAATTACTTTAATTCATTTGACTATCTAGCTCGTATATCAACCTATTAGGTGCATAAAGAACAAGAATTTGAAGCCCTAAATCTCCCTTGTGTTAAAAATAGTAGGATTTGAGGGTTTAGGTTTCTTCAATTTAAGCTTGCCAGGCGATCCCTAATCCTGCTAAAGTCGAAATGGAGAAGGAAGTTGTTGAGAGTAATTCATCAGTCAATGACAGCACCAGCACCCAGAGCACAAGCTCGTCCACAGATTCTAGGTGTATTGAATTTCCGAACAAAGAAATCAATAGAGGAGTAGCAGAGGCATAGGTAAGTAGTTTATTGTGATGATTTCATTGAGTATTGGGTGTAAATTTATTAATTGCTTGGGTTTTAAATTTTAATAAGTTAATAACGAAAATAAAGTATGTACTTTGGGTAAATGAAAATCTGAAATTTAGATTTTGGCCATGGAGTGTTGCTGTGTTAAGAAAAATGTAAATGAAAGAAGAAATATGGTGAAGCTCTCGGCAACTGCCTTGGAAGGGGGAAAATGTCTCGGCTATGGCAGTTTGTACGAGGATGGCTGTGTTCTTTGTATTGGAATTAAAGGTATTAGGAGATTAGAAGGTCTGAGGATGTGGTAGGGCAAGGTTAGGTTGTTGATTATTCAGGTTCAATGGGAGAAACAGATTCTGATCTGGTACTACTGTAAAATGTGGGGTTGATTTTGTTTGATTAAATGAGAGGGGCTGATTTTGCTTGGTATAAATACTTATTGGAGAGAAATAAAAAGTTTGTAGTTCTGATTCGAGTATTAATATGAGAGAAACTATAGATTTAGGTAGCTAGAAATATAAGATGTTTATAAATTACTGGTGAGAGTAATAGATTGCGAGCTAATTAATATTTAATTTCAACTAGCGTAAGTATAAGGCAGCTGCACAAACAAGAAAACAAGATAAGAGTCCATACATGCAAATGTTTTTTATGCTTGTTAAGAGCTGTTTTCCGAATTTGATAAAGATTGATTATGACATACCAATTTTTGGTATTACTTGGAAGTCATACTTAGACAAAGCAATTTGCGAAGAAATCATGGATTTTAAGGAGGTCTCAAACTGTGCTATTAACATATGGATCAAGTATGTTTTCTTTTACCTCTTTCTTCATTTGTTCTAAATGTTTTATAAATATCTACTTTGTTTTTATGTTTATCTTGTCTTAGGCACTTATACGATGAGATGGATAAAACTGAAACTGCCAAACCAGTTCAGTTTGGAAATTTTGAGATGATACGTCCATCAAAGGTTGCTTTGAAAGAAGGACCTCAATACATTTCAAAACTGTTAAGTATGATAGAGTTGGGGCAAATCATATTGATCCCATACAACCCAAGGTAATAATTTTTTAATTTTTTTAGTATTCAATTTCAAGTTATGTAATCCAGATTTTTATTACCCTTTCTTTCTTATTTAGCTTTCACTGGGTGCTTCTTGCAATTGACATAGTACGACGCACGATATATTATCTGGATCCTAAGGGGAATAATCCTACTGATGAGTTGATGCAAATTGTTAATCAGTTAAGTTATAATTGTTTTCTCTTTATTTTAACATTGGGTTTATTGTTGCATTATTTATATGATATCCAATTATAATTTTTTGTAGGGGAATTAGAGTGTATCAATCTTTACATTCTAATAATAAGAGCGGTAGTGTGACTTGGGTATCTGTGAAGGTACAAAGTTATGATATAATATATATTTTTGTGATATGCAACAATGAGAATATTTAGAATATGTCTAAATGAACTAATATTGATATGATAATTCTTTTTTATAGTGTCCAATGCAGCCTGGAAGTTTTGAATGCGGTTATTATGTGATGAAATACATGCAGCAAATTGTAACAAATGTGAACATTCTAAAAGACAATGTAAGTTAACAATAGTTAAGTTTTATCACTAGTCAATTAAGATATCTTTTCAATTAAGATATCTTACTGTTTAAAATTCTAACTTATAAATATTTTAAAGTTCAAGGGGATTAATGAGTACACTCTGGAAGATATAACGCAACTCCGTGATGATTGGGCAATATATGTTGCACATATAATGACACAGTATAATGAAGAGGTAATTACAAGGACATGTTTTACAGAGGTGATTATTACTTCCTATTTTTTCACTTTAATTCATGACATATTGGGAAATCTTCTATTCTTGCAGAATATAAATGACAAGGACAACATAGCTATTGTTCGTTGAGTTAATGAAGTAGTATGGTATTTCTCTTTTCTGTAAATTAATACATTCTTGTTTCTACTTTTAGCTTAGAATTTTTTCCCCAGATTTTTTACTTCAGTGAAAGCAATATGAATCATATCTTTTATTTCAGTTTTATGCCCTGATGGGTTTAATTTGGTGGTTAATTTGTTTTATTTGTGAGTTTTGCTAGTGGGTAAGATTGCTTTGAGACTTGAAAGTTAAAACAATCATGATGTAAAATATTCTATTAACAGTGTCTCGATGTTCTCTATGTCAGACATGAACTTGGAGATAGTTTTTTACCTGATGAAGTTTTGCCATGTTCTGATTGATACTTGTTGAAACCTTTGGGGGATATGGCACCTGTCATCTGATGTGCTTTGAGGTGCAGCATGAATGCTATGGAAGCAGTATTTGATATATTGAGATCTAACATGTTTATCTCATCTATTTTTATGGCAATTACCTGGAATGTTACATTCTAGTACATTTTGAGCTTTGAACTTTTAGTTTCCAGGAATTCCATAATGAACAACTATCTTGTCATCTTGATTTGCTTCCTGCATTTGGAAACAGTATTAGATCATGTCATCTGATAAACTTCATCTGGTTCATGAGATCCTTTTATTTCAGTTTTATGTCCGTCTATATATATATATATGTGTGTTGTGTGTGTGTGTGTTATTGATTTGTTTGTTTTGGTGATTATGTAGCGGTATGAAAGATACAACTTGTTATTATGGATGCCATTTGGTTTTTTATATGCATGCTCTTAGGTTGTTGGTATGGTTATTGTCAATAAGTGCTTTATGTGACAAAAATTAGATTAGGGTTATATTTTGTATTTTTATTTGGATGTATTTAATGTTTTTATTTATGAAGATATCGATTTTTTTTGGAAGTCCATCTAATTCTTAACATTTGGTTTATAATTTCAGATTTTGTGCCAGATATCATATTGTTGGGGGATTGTTGCAGGCTTCTCAACAAGTATCATGAATTTTGGTGGGGGCATGACATTTTGATGGGACTTTAAGAGTAGTTTTTGAAATATATATATGTTAATTTAAAGATTGTCTATGGAGTTTTTGTATTCATCATGTGATACTGTTGAATTGATTAATACGATTAATCTATTATATTGCGAATTTTATATAAATGTAATTTTTTAGTTTTTTATTTCATTGAGTTGGTATATTATATATATATATATATATATATATATAATATCTATATATATATATATTTTATGATTAATTTAATTACAAAAAATAAGAAATATAATTGTGAAATAATACGATTTTTAAATTTTAAAAGATACTGACGGATATTGATACTATAGTAACAATAATTACTGACACTAAAAATCAAATATAGTGTGAGAGATTACTGATACCATAGTGTCAATAATTTTCTGATACTACAGTATTAACGTTTACTGACACTAAGAATCACTGACACTAGAAACTAGTGTCAGTGATTTCTGGCTGCGGCAACACTGACACATTTATATAGTGTCAGTAACCCTTTACTGACACTAATTTAGTATCAGTAAAAGCCTTTTTTCTTGTAGTGAATTTGAAGCTCCCTCAAGTGATTTAACAAACAAGTAAGCTTCCCTAACTCTTCTCTTCTCTCTAATTCCATTTTCAACATGCAATTTTCATTCTTCATTTTCGAAGTAATGAAGAGATTTAAATTTAGGGGCTTTATTTGGCTTGATTATGTGGTGTAGGATAAAATTTGGAGCATTTGGTGATATGATTACATGAGTTTAGCATTGAATTTTTGAAACTTAAAAACTTAGAAAATATTGATCACCATAATTGAAACTAAGGCTATTTTATGAAAGGGATTTTTATATTTGAGTAGAGCTACAAGCATAATTTGTGTTTTGAGCAATGAAATAACAATGTTTATGTTTAAACTTATTGAATTAAATTGAAGTTCATATAAGGCCACATTGGCCAAATTTTATGGGAATGGGAGTTTTATTTTTTTGTATGATTGGTTACATAACATTCATGGTTGGGATGTTAAAACAATTTACACATTACGCTTTACTAAACTTGATAAGGAGCTTTAGGAGTCTTGAACGAAGAGAGGATGACATTGTTGTTGTTGTGATGTTGGTAATGTGATGAGCATGAAATGGGTAAATAATGAAGGGTAATGAGTTTATTAGTAGTATTGATGTTAATGATATTGAAGTTAGAAGTTTTAGAAGCAAAGTGAGAAGACGAAATTGTACTTGGTATTTATGTTGTGAAAGTTGGGTTGTTGGTGTTATTGTAGAAGTATATAAAAACCAGTTTAATGTTAGTTACTGATAATATAAAAATGGTTCATGGAATTCTAGATGGTAAGAATTAAAATTTGTGATGATGAATCACCTAATGGAGTTGGTGCTTGGAGCGCCAATCCGAATTGTACATTTTATTATTAATTAATAAAATAACTATATTTTCATTTTATACCTTATTAATGGTATTG
The DNA here is from genome assembly GCA_019454045.1 of Zanthoxylum bungeanum. Taxonomy (NCBI): domain Eukaryota; kingdom Viridiplantae; phylum Streptophyta; class Magnoliopsida; order Sapindales; family Rutaceae; genus Zanthoxylum; species Zanthoxylum bungeanum. The sequence goes on along the minus strand of SKCR01027106.1, from coordinate 3,256 downwards.
TCATTATGCGTTTTAGATTGATGTATAGATATTCTAAGAATGACATCGACCTTCGAATAGTCTTGTAGTAATATTGGACACTAGGTGGTTCGACATTGGGATAAGTATTACTATTGTAAATTATTCTTAAAGTATATATATTCCTAGTCGTTGGTTTTGGAATACAGCCGAATTCCTATAACCTAGATGATAGAGTTGGGGCTCAGCGCTCCAATTGTTTTTTGTATTTATCGTAAATACAATGTGCATTTATAATATTATGAAAACAATTTTGTAGTTTTCATCAATATAATTCTTTATATGGTTAATGCGTAAAATGACCTTAGAATGAATAGTTATGACGTTATTCCAAAAACGCCGCAATTGTCACTGACAATTGTCACAATACAATTCATTCTTAAATTGTTCCTGGTCAAGGTTTACATACTTGGTTGGTTAGTAAACCTGTGAGACCGATACATGTTGTATATTTGAATTTTTCTAATGGTTTGTCTCAGTAGACCATGAGTCTTGAGAGACTCATATAAACACATAGGTATTTATTGGATAAATACTGAACGACTCATTCGAAGATTCCTGATAGATGGTACACAAACGTCAATAGGAATTTTTATGAGTCGAATAGATATTAGCTCATTTGACTTGTGATACCACTGTGGATATGTGAGATATCTTTCATACTTTGATGGCAGTCACGTCAACGATCTTTTAAGATCAGACCTCTGTCTATTCATCGGGTATGGACTGATACTCACAATATCTTGTGATATATCCAGAGAGGATCTGTCAGTCTCATGTATGGGATTTAGGTATCCAATTTATGATTCTTTGAAATCCTTGACCGATGTATGATTCGGATGTTGGATAATTATGACCCATAGCATCACTATTTGTACAGAACATGGTGTTGTTGTACAAAATAACTATGTGACAAAGGAAAATACTCTTTTATCATTTGTAATTGGATTACCGGGATATATAATGATAAAGTCTATATGATTAGTATCAGATTAATAAGATATGAGACAATATTAATCCACGTAAGGTTTAATCATTAAATATCTATAGTCGTAGTATTATCGAGACTGAACATCGATAATGCAGAATAGACTAGTATTACACTTGTGTGCGTTATGGAAGCGTAACGACATAGTTCTCATATATTTGGGTATTGGATACTCATGCAAGTGTAATAGGAGGTTCTGTTTACCGATGGTACGGAAACAGCTTCGCTCTGGATAGACCCCTCGGAATCCCATTGGTAATATGACTATGTGTCTATAGGAATCCGAATCAGGGTAGGTGTATTTGGTCTTAACCTGAGACTTGCATCGCTAATACTTGTGACAATCAGTATTCTTTGGTTTTGGTCATCCAGGGCTTTAACATGTTCTGTGTACGCCTCTTCTGGGTATACTGAGAATCGTAGTGTATTGGGTGTGATGTAAAGATGGAAGTATCACTTCAGTCATATGGAGATGATGATCACGTATGATACAGAACTAGTACTCTTATGTACTGCAGTAAACGGAATAATATGAGTAGGTCATGATTATCCGATTATAGAGACTAGTTACCAGAGATCCGACATATGCTTCGTACGGGGCAGACACAATTCCAGCCACAGGCCTAGCATGTGACATTAGATACTGGATCGTAATATGCAATACTACGTATACTACGCCTGACAAAGATTATATATTCCTTAAGGAATATTTCTGGAGAATTGGGTAGGCACGACGCTTTGCTAGAAGCCAACCATGTCTTGTATCTCGGTAATAACATGGTACCGGGTACGCACGTGTTCGGATAGTCCGACGAACGGATTTACTGCCAACATATCCAGGGATCTCATGGGTCGCTTCCAGAAGATTCACCAATGACGTATGACTCGAACATAATTAATCTGGGATTAATTAGAAGAGAGAAAATTAATCTAGGATTAATTACAACGAGAATTTATCTAGGATAAAATTCAATTAATAGAGAGAGAACGATTAATTTGGAATTAATCGATTAAAATAATATATTCGATATATTAAATGAAATTAGATTTCATAACGGAATTAAAATTGGATTTTAATTCGGGAGAACGAATTAATTTAGAATTAATTCGCGAGCGACTTTAATAGTAATTTTACTGGGCATTATTATATAATTAAATTTGAATTAATTAAGTCGCAACGGAAAATTCGTTAATTCGGAATTAACGAACCCGAGCCCGGAATGTGTTTGCGGGCCCACTCGGATTTTGAATCAAAGTGGGGCCCATATCAAGTCATATCACCTAGTCAACTTTATGAACTTTTGGTTGATGGAAGTTGGTGGAATTTTGGTAACTTGTCTTACAAACAAACTTGATTGTGAAAGACATATACCAAAGATTTGATTTTGGTATTATGTAAATTGACTTTTGGAAATCATTTTACATAACACAACACAAAAAAACATTCCTTCTCTCTTCTACTATGGCTTGGCCGAAACTCTTCCCCATTTTTCTCTCAAAGTGGCGTGAACCTAGGGTTCACATTTGATGATTTTTTATTCAAAAATCATGCATGCTAGCACATCAAATGAGTCATTCAAAGGTGATAGGGAAACCATTCTCATGAGTTTGGAATTCATTCAACAAAGCTTGGAGTTCAACCTACAATCAAATGAGAGCTTGGAGCAACTTCAATGGAGGAAAATTTTGTTATCTCCTACATCCCCATTGCCGATCTATGTAAGTATTTTTTCTGCAATCTTACATAGTTTATTCACACATCTTTATGCTTAATGATCTTGGATTTTTGTTCTTTGAGAACCCAACAATGGTATCAAAGCCTAAATTAAGCATGAAATGAACTTAGGGTTTATGTACTTTAATTTGGGATTTTTTTGATTTGAACATGAATTAATCAAGTTGTTTGTTTGAGTATGCTTAGATAATGATAACTTAGAGTTATGCATGATCAATTTTATAAAAAAAATTAATTGGATTAATTTTCCCCAAATTTGAGGGCTTGGCCGAATGCATTGACCCCTTGTAGCTCTTGGTGATTTTTGATTTTTAGACCATTGGATGTGTTTTAAATAGATGGATATATTGATTTTTGATTTAATTGGATTGAAATCAAAATTGATGAAAAATATCCTATATTGCCGTGAGCTATTGGAAGCATGTTGTGATTGATTTTGCTTCAATAATATTGGACATGTATTGAAAATGATTAAAGCATGATTAATTAGTGTAATTGGTGTTTTGGAAATATTA